>OVAN01004488.1:0-25770 GCA_900406275.1 Anastatica hierochuntica
CTCCTAGCATATCTTTTCTTTTTCATGGTCTTTACTTCAAGCTGTAGGTCCGTTGGGAATATATATCTGCAGCTCGATAGTAGACACTATTGTTCTGAGTTAATGAATGCTTATAGGAAAACTTCATCCATGAGGCACTTATGATTTCACTTGTTTACGCATTGAGATGGTTTATGTTGATCAAATCAAGAAATTGACTCAATTTTATATATAGGGGAGTTTACACTGCCGCAGAAAATTATCCAACCCATGCCGATAAATCTTATATTACCCTCGTTGATGCCTTCAGAAATATGCAAGCTGAAGCAGAAGAATCACTTGAAAACGGAGACCTTGATTATGAGGTAAGTTCTTTTGGAGCCTGGTTCGTTTGAAGATTTTGCTTAGCAGCACCAACATCTGTATTTTATACAGGACTAGCTGTTCAATTTTTTTCTTGTTTTGAACTCTGTGCAGGTAGCAGAAGAAAATGGTGTTGAAGAGAATGGTGAGGAACAACATGATGAAGAAGAAGAAGAGGGAGTAGTGGTTGAAGAAGAGTCTACGGATGGAGCAGTACTAGTCAATGGAATCGAGGGTGAGGAAGAGTGGGGTACGGATAACAAAGGAAACCCATCAGCCTAATAAGCAAGTCAGTCCAGGGACCAATGTTTGAAATGTTTGTCTCTGCTGATTAATTGAAACCTCCTCCCACAAAAGAAAAATTGCCGCGATTTGAAAATCTCTCCCCTTTGGTTACTACTTTGATCTTTTCGACTGGTTACATGTCTAATACCCTCTAAAACATCTTTGAGTGTTGCAATATAATATCTGCATCTAATGTGGCTAAGGATTTGCAGACTTGTCTCTCTAACTTATTGTTTTCCTTTTGTAGTGTTAACGCTGCGTCAGTAGCCAGTTCCAGTACCTGGAACTATTTTGGAGCTATAGAATCAATTCTTGGTGGAGATTATGGATTAACAGAGAACTGGTCTTGGTTTGAGGAAATGGTAGGTTTTTTTCATCTTTTGTGGATCAAAAACATTTTAAAAATGAGTGTTTTTTTTTGTTGTTGAATAAAAAGATCGAAGTTCATACATCTCCTAGACAAAGGACAAAACATGTAATATAATTTTTCCCAAATGCAGTTTGAACTCATTAGTCTATCAATTTTGCTACTGATATGGTTATTACTTAGTAGTGAAAGGTTAGCATTGACATTTTCGTTAAAAATTTTATTTTTAGAAAATAGTTATGGAGATTGCTAATGTAGAAGTAGACACTGATAAGCTAATAGCATCCATGAGCTGAATTTATTGGGTTGAAGAGAGAACTCATTATATCGCTTCCAGCCAAGAGTTAAGCCCGAACTCATTATATTGCTCCAAAATAAGGAACACAAGCTAGAACGAAAGTTGACAACCCGGAAAGGCGAAAAAGGAGCAGTTAGCCATCAATTGCATATGACTCATGCTTGATGAATTGAAACGCCAAATTCTTGGTAAAATAAAGCTAGAAGAACCCGCGTTTTACGTGGATCTTGTTTTATATGTTAGAAAAAATTACCTAGAATAATTCTAAAATTTTTACAAAATTACTAGAATAACAACCTTTTATTAAACTAACTATAATTTTTTGGCAATTTATCATTAAACCCTTCATGTTTTATTTTTCACACTAATTGAAAAAAACTAAAAAAAATAAAAACTAAAATATTTTAAATAACAAACGAAAATTTAAAAACATGAAACAAAAAAAAGAAAATTGTAATTTAAAAGATAAAATTTATAAGAAAATAAAAACTATATAATTAAAATTTATATAAATAAGTTTAAAATAAAAAATTATATAAATGAACATTCAAAAACTTTAAACTAAAAATAAAATTTTATTACTAAAACAAAATTTTGTTTCTAACTAACAAAAAAAATTAAAAATAAAAACAAAAAATTTTTATAATATAATGAAAAATTTTATAATTAATTTTATTTTAAAAAATTAAATAAAGTACACTAAAAATAAATATTAAAAATTTAAAAGTAAATTTTATAAAATTTAAATTAAAATATTTTATATAAAATCAAAATTAAAATTTTAATTAAAAATCAAAATTGATTTAAAACTAATAAAAATGAATAATAAAAATTTAAACTAAAAATTTTATAATAAAAGAAAAAATCATATAATAAATAGTTAAATGGACTGAAAATAATAAGACATATTAAGATTAGTAAAAATTGGAAACATTAATAAAAGTATTAAATTTTATGAAAATATTTTAAAACTTTCTCAAATTAACAAAGAACTAGTTAAAATCAAATAAAATTATTGCTTATTTTTAAGGTTACTAAAAGAAAATAATTTTTTATATAATTTTTAACTTAAATAAATCATAAAAAGTAAACACAGATTTTTAACAAAAATATTAATAAATTGAATATCACTATAAAATAATGATAAATATAAAATATGATAAAACATAAAACATTAAAATTAATAAATAAATTTTATTTGATGCTGTTACAGATTTATTTTAATTGTTTTTTAATTCAGTAATATATAATACAAATTTGTAGCCATGAAAATAAAATATAAAAAAATCAAAAATAATAAACAAATTTATAAAACAAATCTGTAGTGACGAAAAAAGCTTTTGTGTTATTCTAGTCAGAGAAAAATCTGTGGCACCATGATAAGAGAAACTATGTAGTCAAAGCATATAAATCTGTGGCTCTCCAAAACTCTGTAGCAACATAAAATAAGTCTGGAGCCACTTGACGTTAGTCTAGTAATTAATTTTTCAAAAAAGTTTGTAGCCTAATTACATACTTTTTAAGACAATACAAAATTTGTAGTGTCGTTTTTTCAAATTTTTTCGATCGGAAAACTAATTTGTTACAGAAAATATATGGTGTTTTGGAAAATATGCAGTAATTGCACAAAAGGTCTGTAGAAAGCAAAAAGTCTGTAGTAAAGTAGAATAAATCTGCAATGATTTTTCAAAAAAGTTTGTGAAACACTTAAAACTCTGTAGCATCAATGATGAAAAATTTGTGAAAAGATTAATAAATATGTGGCTTCATGTATGTATATAAATTTGTAGTTCGGGAAAAAAATTTGAGATTTGAAAAAAAAAATTTGTATACAGATTTATAAATTTTGGAGAAGCTAAAGTCACTAAAGATTTGTTTTCAAGACTTGTTGCACTTTCCAGCGAATTTCATTAATGACATTCTGGTAATATTGTCTTTTTTAACAAGTTATTGAAAGGGTACTATGGGTATTAAACAAATTCAAATAACTTCAATCTTTTATGATGTTATTCTAGTTATTTATGCCTTTTTTGGGGTAAGTCTAGTTTTTTCCCTATATATTATTGTTTTTTGATGAAATTGGTAAAATATAATAAAATAAAATTTTAATCTATTAAATAATATTGTATAACATTTTTCTTTATATTTTGCAGTCTCGATCATAGTAATTTTTCATTCATTAGTTCTCTACTAATTACTTGTTCTTATTTTCTTCTTTCATCCAAATTTCAATAATACACGATTTCAAATTTTTTAATATCTGGTTTTAGTTTTTTTTTTATCTTACACTTATTTTTTTAAAGTTCATCATTTTTTCAATGCCTTACGTTTTTTATTTGGTTTCCTTTATTTTCCACTATATCGTCTTCTATATTTTTTTTTTGCATATTTTTCTTTGCTTTTTTATTTTTTATAATTTTTCTAGATCGTTTCTCAAATATTTTTTTATGCCCTATGTTTTTGTAATTTTAATTTTGTTAACCTGTTTTAGAATGAATTGTAATGTAATTTCAAAGGTTTTAAACTCTCTTGTTGATGACTTATTTATTCTAAACTTAGATATTTTTAATTGTCTCTATTAAAGGCTCTTCTTTTCTCTCAGAAATTGAAATGGTTTTTGAACATATTCAATCTTCATATAAGTACAATATTATCTTATTTTGCATAATCTAGTTCTATTTATCAAATAGTTTTTGTGAAGTTGTTTCTCTGAGACATTTTTTTTATATTTATTAACAAAAAAAGTCAATAAAAATGTTAAAGAATTATTAAAACACCAAATGAATGTAACCGATTTAATTTTAATGTTTTATTTTAAATAACTCTAACTAATTGTCAAATGATAAGGTGTCACCCCATGAAGAGCTCCCTTCATCTTCTATAGTATAGACTAGGACTATTCCCGCGCTACGCGCGGGTTTTTGTTCGTGTTTTTTAGACTTTTCAATATTTAGGCATGATTTTTTAATGTTGTTTACTTTTTTTGTTTTTTTTTTGTTTTTATTCAGAGTACGTAATGTTTAGAAGTTAACTAATTTGAATATGTTTGTTATAGCAAATGTTGATGTTTTAAAATGTAGAAGATGTTCAATAGGTGTAGCGCTTTTGGAAGTTGTTCTCGCCGTTAATGCAGGGCTTGCCTTTGGTAATTTGCAAATGGTATAAAATATTTTTTTTAGTTTTAGATATAGAACGTTTTTCTTTGGTGTGTTTCTATCCAGTAGTGTATTAACTATTTTTTTTACCTCGCGGTATTAAGAGATTTTCAATCCTCTTCTCATATGTAATTTGCAGTGTACGTTATGTTGTTTAGTTTTATTATTTAGTTTATATTGATGGATGTAATACGGTGTACCTGATATTCTCGGTAGATGATATTCTTGATGTTATTTTCTGGTTCTTGTCTCTTTGTATGATGAGTAGTTTTTGTGGGGTTTTGACTCTTGAAAGCGCAACATAAATTTGTTCATGCGTGATGACTGACCTGGACAAGTATATGAGTTCTTGTTTTAAACTTTTTTTTCCCTTGGCTTGTGTTTATAGTCATTGCGCATGCGTAGTAAACCCTGATTCAGAATTGGCATCTTCGTAGTGTGAATGGGTGATTTTTTTTGTTGGTAAAAGATTAATCTTTGGTATTAGGATCTCCTGGTCGGCATTTGTCTCAGTAATTATTTTCCCCTCAATTACCCTCTCGCCCAATTGTGTGATAGTTAGTCTTGTCCTATTACATAGTCATTCTCTTGGGTTTATGTTCCCAAATTTCACGGCCTATGTCAAAGTCATGAAGTTTTACTAAAATGAGGAAATATGATTAGTGATGACCCATAAAACTAATCCGACCATCCATATAAACTTAAACATGATCCAAAGCTGAAAAATACCTTACACTTAACACAAACATCAACGTTACCCGTCTGATTAATAAATTAGATCAGATCCTTTTCACTGATTTGAGAAGTTATGATTGTATGACCTTCTCTGTTTGCATTCTCGAAACTATCTTCGGTCTAATTTAGAGGTTGTAATTTTGTCTATGCTTTTGCGTATTGGATTAGACAACGACGTTGCTTTGTGATTGAACTTCTTCGTTTTTGAAGATTGGTAACGTTTATTGGGCTAGAATTCCCTACAATATGCGACTCTCATTCTCCTAAGCTATAATTGTTGGTTGGGGAAAAGAAAATTCGTTGATGATAGAGAGGAGACTCGCTAATTGGAATCGGCGTTAAGAGAAGATTCATAAAAACGCCCAAAAAGCTCTTTACGCTTTAGAATCGTTAGAGATCATTTGGACAACAATGATGGAATCGATCGGTTTCCCTGGAGACTATGCGAAAAACGAACATAACCAATCTAAAATTGTTGGTCGAGAAAAAAGGGTTCAATCTCTAAGGGTTGAGAATTGTATCACCACCTTATGTGAACCTCGTGGTACTTGTTTCTGGTTCGGAAAGTGTCAAAACCAAAGAGAAACATTGAAGAATTTAATGGCAAAGCATTAAACTTGTAAGCTCCTCTTAGGGATAAGAAAAGCTTGATGATGTGGCATCTATCTCTGTAGAGTAGTTTAAATGCGGTTGTGGACAACTTATTGTTGTCGAACAAATTTTTGTCTGTTAAATATTGGTAATTTGATATTTATGTCTCTCCTTTTTTTTCGTTTGTATATTATATGTGATTTTCTTACATTATCGATAATTCGAAGTGTATGTATGTTATTCATTTCTTTTTCGATCCTTATTCTCAACCAGTAAACTTTTAAATCTTCTATTTTTATTGAGTTTCCGCTTCTGATGTTGGTTATCTATTTGTTATCTCAGAATTACATTTGTCTAAGATAAATTATGGGGGCAATTGGCGTTAATACTGTGAAAATTGTTAACTATTTAACGGTTTTACAGTTTTTTCTACCCAATCAAACTTTTTCTAATTTTTTTCCTTTTAAAGTGGTGAAAATCACTTTCCTTTTTCCTACAATGTTTACACTTGTATTCTTAAAGTTTGTTTATAGTAACTTTAAAAATAAAATAACCACATAGATTTTATTTTCATTCTCTCCAAATAATAAAAAGAACTTTTTACATATTTTTCCTCCAGTTTTTTCTGAACAAATTTACGTAAATCAATCATTAATTTATTTTTCTCTTTTTTTTGAGATCTATATAGCTAATGTTTTAAAAAAATGTATGTTGCACAATCATAACTCTTGTGTTTTTCTTTTGTTCACATGATTAAATAAAACAAACTCAAATATTATCACTAAAAATCAAGCACTTACAAATTTATCATGGTTAGTGTGTTTTCGCCATCAAAATTGTATTTTGACTTTAAAAAATAAAAATCTAACTTTAGATTATGCTTATAACATTTTAAATTGAATTTATAATGTAAGAAATTACCTAAATAGAAAATATTGATGACAAAAAACTATTATTGAATTTACAAAATCAATTGAATTCTAGAAATAATGAAAATATAATAATATAATAAAAAATTATTTGACAAAGTATTTTACATTCAAACTAAAAGAAAATTTCAACAACTAAATATAGCAACTTAATAATTCGTAAGATCGACGACTATTTTGGAGCTAATTTGATTTGGAAACATGCAAAAAATCGTTTAAATGTGTTAAGGAACCAATACTTTATCATTATAATATGGATGATGAAAAAATTTAACCAAATTTTGTTCAATCTATCCCACTTCTTAAAGAAGTATGTGTTTATTAAATCAATTTATAAATTTAGATGGATTCAATATGTTCTAAATATTTATTTTATAGTTTATGCTTTTCTATTTTTGGTCCAAAATAAAATGTATTAAGTACTTCCAAGTTTTAAATTTAGTGTTAATAAGATGCAAATTGAAAAATAATTTATAGTATGTATATATTTAAAATAAAAGCCACAGCTACAACAACCAAAATCCGTTACAACCAAAAATCTTAAAAATCTACAGCAACAACCTACCGCCACAGCTTTTACCAATCAATCTCTTTGTTTTTTTTATTAATTCAAACAATAATTTCTTGCAAGTTTTGTAGATTTTGTAAATTTACATTTCTCACATGCCTTCTTTTAACAATATTTATAATGTTAAGCCATCTATCACTATATAATAATTTAACAAAAAAGATCAATAGTTGAATTTAATCGGAAGGCCCAAAAAAAAAGTTGAATTTAATCCATTTCACATTCGATCTTGTCCATGCATGTTGTTTTCCCTTGCTCCTTTTCCTAGAAAGACTTCTTATAGTTTCTTCTTCTGTATATTCAACCATTCATTTGCATCATCATTGGAAAAAAAAAATAAAACCAAAATTTTCCTTCCAAAAAATATTTTTTTGCTAAAAATTTAACAAATTACTCTTCTCTAGTCTCCATAACATCCAAAATAGTAATTGCCGATAAGCCAAAAGTGTTGATTTTTATTTTCATTGTATAAATAATGTGCTAAAACATTCTAATAACCTATTGACAACAAATCTCTGGTCTAACTTGGCATCAAACAGTTATAATCCGCAATGAAACACACAATTAATAAGATGTATAATTTGATTACAAACAAAATATGATCTCTTTCTACTGTTTTGGTTTAGCAAGAAACAGTTTGTCTGTCATTATAACTCCAAGGGTCAATACTGCATTGAGGATGAAGAATACAATTTGTGTACCTGCACGTTCATTCTTAGTCTAACTTGGTCACGTTTTGAATTTTGAAATTATATAGATAGTGTAACCAATATGGCTATGAATATACATATGAAGAAGTTGCATTACCGGGATGAAAAATAGCATCATGACGTTTCTGGCTCCAAGAAAAATAAGAAAGTAGGAAACAACATAAACCTACATATTGATAAACCATTTGCCACAATTTTTGTCCGTACATGATGCTTGCTGCTGCTGGACCTACTGCTTTAAAAAGAGACATCCTTGTCATGGCTATACCATTAGTTGCTCCTCTTTGGTCTTGGCTCTGTTTTTTTTGTAATAGTTAAATAGAAGTAAAATGGATCAATGTTCTTCAGAAAATACTTACTACAACCTTTGTTTGTAAGACAAATAAGCCAGTTATTGCAGACACCTACACAGACACATAAATGTTGTGTTGAGGAATAGATACTAAAATCCAAATTACTTTCTTCTAAGGTTATATGAGACTTACGCTTAAAACATTCTTTGCTACAGATGCACGACTTAGCGTTAGAGTCAGGGCGAAACCAGATAACTTTGCTATTAGAGGGTAACTTGATAAGAGCGCTGATCCACATGATCAGTGTCCTTCTTAAGGTTTTGTATGAGACCGTCAACCTTGAAAAATATACGTGAAGAATTAGCTCTCATGCAAATCGCATGAGACTTTAACTATTCTTTAAGGCTGATATTTTCATTTTACCTTTTCCGTTAGAGCGAATCCCAAATATATTGTTTTGGCTATTCATAAGTTTCACAGCCAAAACAGCAGAAAAACCTGAGACCCAAAAATTTCTGTCATTGTATAGTTTATACCAGTAAATAATTAAACATAGACCCAAGTAAAAAAAAACCAAGAGAAAACATTTAACAGACCTCAAACGTTTAAGACTTCACGTCTTTTCTAATTAATTCCATCAGAAGCTCTTTCGCATTGGCCTTCTTTACCTACACCTGTGTACCAATTAGTTGCCTTTGTTTTGGCCTATTACGTTTACACAATCTGTTCTGCAACTTGATATTTCCACTTCCTCCTATTTCTTTGTAGCCATTGATAGAAAGACCCTTTGTGTCTATCGGTATACATAAACTCTATTAGCAAATCTGAGAACATGATAACTCTCTTAACAAATTTTATGTTTTATATAGTTATCTTGTAATATGAAACACTAAACCCCATCAACTTATTAAAAGATATGGGATTGAAAAGAGAAGACCTGATGAATTAGAGAGTACATAGAATTGGTAGAAATAGGACATTTTAGAAGCTCATGAACATTGGCGGTGGTCAGAAGAAGCCCAACAGAAGCATTATTATTATGATGCTTGGAAACAGAGGCGTAGGAATGTCGATCTTGTCGGATCACTTCATCATGTGTTACATCTATGGTTGATGTACAATCAATGCTATCCAAATCCATTGATCCCCATATTTGGTTAGTCTTTGATGGATTAATAACTGAGTTGTAGTTTCGTTGGTTGACTTCTTTGTCGATTTTCTAGAAGCTCTTTACCATAATCTCCTTCCATTCATAGCCAACTATGACTCTAGTCTCTTGCTTAACTATCTCATGCAATCACTCTCTACACGTCACTGCAACATGAAAGTAACGATAGCTGAAATTTTGTAAGCAATTAACCAAGAATAATATTAATAGTCAGAGAATATGGGATGAAACAGGAGAAATGCTACTTACTTAAGAGCAGTCGTGGTCGTCAAATGGGCCGCAGAAGTTAAGTTTCTCGGAGTCTCGTTAATATGAATTGAGACAGTGTCTTCCATGTTTCTTCTCCTACGGCTACCGACGTTTCACAACAGCTCTCTGCTTTCGTCTCTGACTTTCTCGGCGCGTTTTGCTTCTGGGCTGCCAATCAATTATGTTCTCTTTTTCTTCCAGCCCTAACGCTTCCTCTTATTGCTTTGATTCAAACGATTTGCATATAGATTATGTCGTCTTCTTCTAGCCTCCGGTTTCATCAAATCTTCTAAGTTTCTTTTCCTCGATTTATTGTTTATATCGTCTTGCTTCTTCCTTTTTTTTCTTCTGCTTCTGCTCTTAGATCGTCTTGCTTCTTCCTTTTCTTTACAAAGGAGGAGTTGGGTTGGTGGGGGAGATGAAGAGGTAGGAGAAAGACAGTGCGACGGCTTAGGGTTTCTTGTGCGAGTTGGCGTCTCTTAAAAACGGCATGACGTTGGATGGTAGAACGGTGGAGCGTCTGGTTCAGACGTGGCATAAGAAGGGGAGGTTTTGTTGTGGTCCTACATGGATAGTGTTAGAGGGCAGAATTAAGCCCTTTTTATAGTTAGATACGAAAGACAAGCACTCTTCTAAACCATAACTACAACATGTATCAGTAGTAGAGATCAAAGATAATACAGATACCCGCACAAACAGTTTGATACACAAGAAGTTACCAAAAAAGCTTGTAAAATTTGATCTTGAAACTCCTATTGGCTCTGAAAATCAGAGCCACCGGATCTCTGATATAGCGTATCCTACATCTCCTTCACTCGTATCTTACATCTAATTCACTTGGGCTTAACTAGTTCGATGGAGTTTTATGTATTTTTTATGTTTTCTTTTATATTTCTAGTTTGCTTTGGATTGAGAGATTATTTGTGATCTCATAGAATATTAGCTTTATTCGATTTTATCTTCTTATGACCGTAAAAAGAGAGACGAATGTGTTGTTATTTCTTGGCTTTTGAATTAATAAAATCGACACAAGTTTCTCAAACCTAAGATTTCGATCTCAAGCTTCTCAAGAAGAACCTTGAACTTTAAGCAACAAGAACTCTTTGAAATCCATTGATCTTCAACTTTTTCTTATCTTTCTCTCTGTAACAGTTTGTATTAGAGCCAAAAGATCTTCATCATGTCATCCCAAAAAAAATTTACACAATAGCTCCATAAGCATAACGAGACTTTTCAGGCAATGCTTACCGAATTTCAATAGGACATAGGAAACATTCTACAAAGCCTCCCCCCCCCCTATTGATGTAGGTATGCGTACGACGTTGTAAGCTCCTCGACAAGGTCCAGTGTTGCCCGGTCATGAGAACTCTACTTCTGATGAAGATGATGACGAGGAAGAAGTCCTTCACGACAATCCGTTTGCATAATTACGAGACTAACGACAACGTAACCAACAAAACTGCGGCGTGCCGCGCCATGACCAACAACTACAAGATGTTGTCGTAATACATCGAGGTGATAATCGGCGATAGGAATCAGGCTTTAAGCTTGATCTTCCTAAATTCGCAGAGGATTATAACCTGAGGAACTCCTTAATTGGATTGCCACGATAAAAGAACTTCTGGTTTCAAAGAAGTACCCTATTATATGAGAGTTCCTCTCGCAACTTGATGGAAACAGACAAAAGAACAACGTGTGCGTGAGGGTAAAGATAAAATCGTATCTTGGTAAAAGCTTAAGAGAAAGATGCTTAAAGCTTTTCTACCATTCAGTTACTCTAGAACAATATGCACGAGGTTACATAATCTCAGGCATGGAGCACAAAATATATCTCAACACTATTGTTAGGTAACAAAATATCCTATATTCTATCACTTTCCCTCAGTCAAAGCGTTGGATCTGAAGACGGTTAAACTGGATCGAAAATTGCTGAACACCAATGTTAGTAGACCCTTAGTGAATGTATCAGCAAATTGATGCGATGAAGGAACATGAATTACCTTAACTTCACCAATAACTACCTTCTCTCGAACAAAATGTATGTCTACCTCAACATGTTTTGTGCGTTGGTGTTTGACCAGATTACGAAAAAGATATACAGAGCTTACATTGTCACAGTAGACAATCGAAACCTTATTTATAGGATGACCAAGTTCAAAGAATATATTTCGTTTATAGTAAAGCTCGGCAACACAGTTAACAACGCCTTTGTATTCAGTCTATGCACTCAATCTTGAAATTGTCTGCTGTCTTTTAGAAGAACATGAAACAAGATTAAAACCCAAGTATATGCAATAGCACGAGGTAGAAGGCCTAGTGTCAGGGCAACCCGCCCAATCGACATCAGTGTAAGCGATAAGACCATCAATGTTACTCTTTTTCAGTTGCAAACCATGTGACTTAATACCTTAAAGACATTGTATGATATGTTTAAGAGCATGCAAGTGAGGAATCCTCGGTCTATGCATATATAAACATATTTGATGAACCGCATACGATATATCAGGTCGCGTGAAGGTGAGATATTGCAAGGCACATGCAAGACGTCGATACGGAGTGGGATCGGGAATGAGTTCACCGCCGTCAACAGAGAGTTTGGACTTTAAGTCCACTAACGTTGAACAAGGCTTACAATCGATCATGCCGGAGCAGGTGATGATATCATCGACATAAGCTTTTTAACTTAGAAAAAGACCAATATTAATAAATTCAGCATTGACTCCAATAAAGTAATGGAGTTTACCATAATTGAACATTGTAAATTCTTCTTGTAGCTTGGTAACAATGATGTCGAGAAATTGTCTGTCTGAGGCGGTGAAAATGATGTTGTCAAAATATAAAAGGAGGTAAGCTTGCCGAGAGTCTGGTTGAAGATGAAGAGGGAATTGTCTCCTTTGCTGCATTTAAAACCAAGAGAAGTAACATAATTAGCAAAACGGGAGTTCCAAGCTCTCGGAGCTTGTTTCAACCCGTAAATGGTCTTGCAGAGTTTGCAAACATGGTTGGGAAATCGAGAATCCTGAAATCCTAGAGGTTGATGCATATTGATTTTTTTGTCTAGTTAGCCATGGAGAAAAGCATTTTTGACATCCAATTGATGAATGGGCCAGTCTTTAGCGAGACTCACATCCAAGACGGCGCGAATTGTTGCCGGTTTCATAATCAGGCTGAATGTTTCATTTTAATCAACACCTTCCTCCTAAGACTTCCCATTTGCCACCAAACACGCCTTATAACGAGAAAGAGGCCCATATGCATTAAGTCTATGCTTAAATAGCCACATAAAACAAACCACGTTAGCGTTAATCGGTCTGGGAACAAGATCCCAAGTTCTTATCTCAGAAAAAGCATCAATTTCATCAGTCATTGTTGGCATCCAGTTCAGATCTTGTAGAGCGTCTATGTGACTTTTAGGCAAAGGCGAAACAGTGGAAAGAAGTGTAAACTGTTTCTTTGGCTTACGAATCCTAGCTTTACTTCGTGTCTGCATAGAATGAGTCGGCAGAGTTGACGAAATAGCATGTACACTCGGCAAAGTTGGGACCAAAGTTGAGGAAGAGGAAATAAGAGTTGAACCCCTGACAATAATAGGTTGATTGTCGTCAGGTGCAGAGCAGGAAGCGATGGAGATTGAATATGCTTTTAAACATAGCGAAAGGCTCATCATTCTCGTCAAGGAATTGATACGAAGTTGGAGTAGTGTTTGGCACAGTTGCATGAAAAAAAAATTCATCAAAGTAGACATGACGAGATATGATGATTTTGTTAGTTTTGAGATCAAGACACATATAGTCAATATGATTGGACGGATACCCGAGAAAAAGATAAGGAGTTGATCTTGGAGAAAATTCGTGTAGGTTTGAATGATTGATATTAGGAAAACACAAACTTCCAAATACCTTTAGATGATCATATTTAGGTGTTTTCGAAAGAGAAGAGTGAATGAGATTTATCCTTTAACGGTGGCAGAGGAAAGTATGTTCAATATATGGACAACAACATGCAGAGCCTCCACCCAATAACACGGCGATAAGTGAGCTTGAAAGAGGAGTGATCGAATTGTATTGGTGATGGTTCGTATCATTCTCTCAGACTTTCCATTCTGTTGAGATGTGTGAGGACAAGAGAAGTGAAAATGTATTCCTTTTTTATCAAAATAATCATGGAATTATTTGTTATTATATTCGCCTCCATTATCGCATTGTAAAGCTTGGATACGAGCCTGAAATTCAATCTCAACATGATTAGGGAAATGAACAAGCTTCGAGAATACTTCACTCTTTCGTCGTAAAGGATATACCCAAAAAAAATGAGTATGATCATCTAAGAAAAGAACATAATAGCGTATTTTACTAATGCTTGGCATTGGCGATGTCCAAACATCGAAATGAATTAGCTCAAAAGATTTAGAAGCATAAGAATCTGATTTTAGAAATGGAAGTTTAACTTGTTTACCCAATTGACAAGCTACAAGAAGTAGAAAGGTTGTTCTTATTACATGAAAAAGAACGAGAAGACAACAAAGACTGCAAAGTAGTTTTATTGATGTGAGAAAGTCTTTTGTACCATAGATCAGGTGAAAGAGAAAGCAAAGAAATGGAGGTAGGCAATGGATGAGAGAAGGTTGACAGTAAGGAGTAGAGATCACCGGAGCTGTGACTGCGGAGAATAACAATCCGTGTATGAAGATCCTTCAGAGAGAAACCGCAAAGATCAAACTCAGCCGAGCAAAAATTATATTTTGTAAACTTTCTAACTGAGATTAGATTTTTGACAATATTAGGAGCAATAAGAACTCGATTCAAAGCTAATGAGAGAGAGGGAGTAATAAGGGATGTGTTACCAGAGGCTATAGTTGGAATATGAGAACTGTTTCCAACAATAACCGATGTATAAACACCATTAGTAAGACAAGTCCTTAAAATACATGTGTTTGACGCTAAGTGACTCGCCGCACCCGAGTCCATATACCACTCAGCCGCAGTAGGATCAACAAGCGTCATGTTGTTGAAGGCATGAGAGAAATTTGTTGTTGGTTGAGGAGCATAGATAGTGGCATGAGCTTGTTGCGACGACGGCAGCCGGAAAACCGGAGCTGCAGCAGCAGTTGGTGGTGGCACACACGGTCCCCAGAATGGATATTGCGGCAGCCATTGAGGGTAAGGACCAGGCCAGAATTGATTGTTTGAATGTCAGCTTGGATATGGTGGTCGCGATAGTTATCGCGTCCCCTGAACCGATTCCCATTGTTATGTCTTCCACCGCGATTGTTGAATCGAGAAATCTGGGGACGAGAGACAGAAGGTTTGTTCTGCAACAATTAGAATCGCTGAAGAAGAAGAGTAGTGATCAGAATGAGTACCAGATGGTTTGGCAGCATTGAGAATTATTTTCTCTTACATCTCCAACATTGATTAAGCTGAATCAAATGAAGGAAATGGTTCATGATGTTTGACAACATTGATGTGTTATCAAAATGCTCATTCAAACCATTGAGCATGTATATCACCAATGTACATTCTGGAACGAGAGCTTCAAGATTGGCGATCAGGTCAGAGAGAGATTTGAGACGTTGACAGTAAGCTTAGACTGTCATATCGCCAATCTCTAAGGTGCGAAGCTCATTGTCCAAATGAATGGCTCTTGTTTCACGATTATTGCGAAATCGATGCTCTATGCAGACCTAAATATCTCGCGAAGTACCACCAGTTTTGAAAGAACTTCGAAAGAGTTTAGGAGCAAGAGTACCATAGAGCCATAGCTTCACTAAGCCATCTCTCTTGTGTCACACCGCATCGTTGTCATCAGTGGAAAATGAGGTTCCATCAATGTGACCAGCGACATCAAATGTTATGATCATCTAGATCAAGTATGATGGGGGTGTGAGATTTGATGTTTGTAACACCAAACGCTCTTTTATTTTTTGTGTTTGTTTTAGCGGCGACTACTAAAATGAAGACGAAGCGAAGAAGAACAGAGAAAAATGAAGAGAAGAAGGATCTGAAAGAGCCTTGCTCTGATACCATAAAAGTTGTGTAAAGTCCCTTGAGGGATACATTCTTATTAACAAGCCTTTAATAGGCAATACAATTACACAAGATATGAAGTATAAAATATACAAGATTCTATCTCAATACTATTTTTAGGTAACATAATATCCTATATTCTATAATTGAAGATTATGCTACTGACTTTTTTTTTCTCTTTTAGCATTAATAATCTCAGAGAGACAAAGAAGTAATTAATATCAAGATATATAGGTGGGTTTCAGCAGCAATTACAAAATATTCGGCTTCAGTTAAATCCGTTGACTATTTTAGAAGCACATCAACGTGCTTTATTAGTAGAAAAAATTCAAGAAACCTCACTTCAAGTTGGTCAACTGGTAATCCGCGTTCTCGAGTCGCTTCTCTTGAGACATCACAGCAACCAGAAGTGCATTTAGAACATTAAGAAATGAGCTTCCAACCAAAGAAACTCACGACTACCTGCATGCAAGTGTTTTGGGAGTGAAGAACAAAGACATCTAGAATCATCATGTCCTAAAAATAGTCGACGAGGTCTTTTTGGCAAAAGCACATTAGGATGAATATGGTGATGAAGAAGAGGAATGTCTTGATGAAGAGCACGTTGAGGGGGATATTAGTCATGTTTTGGTTATTCAAAGAAATTCTCTTCTTCCTCAAGGAGTGGAGGAGTCTTGGCTGCGAACCAATACCTTTCACTCGTCACGGACAATTCGTGGTAAGGTGTGTTGGTTTTTCATAAACTCTAGAAGTTGTACCAATGTTATCTCCAAAGAAGCGATCAAAAAACTTTTTTGTTTACTAAGCCATATCCATCGCCATATAAACTCGCTCCGCTTAACAGAAAAGCATACTTGCGCATTTCGAAGAGGTGTAATGTTTCATTCCCAGTGGGTTCAGGTTACAAAGATATTTCTTGCTATGTCGTCATTCTGATAAATGCTTGTCATCTCCTCTTGACTAGGTCTTGGTAGTTTGATATGCACATTTCTCATGATATAATTGCTAACACTTATGTCTTCAGGTTTGAAGGCAAGTGTGTTACACTTCTTCCTTCAAAGGATTCTACACCACCAATGATATTTACATATGAACTTCCACCACCACCACCAATCTCTTCTTCCGCTGATAAATCAACTTTGCTGTTGAACAAGTCGCAGTTTTTGGCAGAGTTTTGAACCGAAGGCAGAGTGTCGGTCTCCTCTCACAGACTGCATCAAGTCAACAACCTTTCACTAGACAGAGGAGGTTAATCAAGCTTTTGAGAAAATCAAAGTAAAGCTCACGACGACTCCAATACTTTCTTTTCTAAACTTTTCTGTTCCTTTTGAGTAGCATTTATATCTTTAAAGACGAGCATTAATTAGGTTCTCAGCCAACAAGGGTGACCCATCACATTCTATAGTGAAATTGGTTCCTCGCAGTAGATATATAACTTACGATGTAGACGTTTATGTCGTTGTTCAATCAATTAAGCACTAGCGCCATTATCTATTTTACCGTGAGTTTGTGCTTTATACGGACCATGATACGTTGAAACATATGGGATCCCAGGACAAGGTTTTAGCTCGACACACTTCGTGGTTTGGATATCTGCAATAGTTCACCTTTGTTATCAAGCACACATCAGTAACACTCAACAAGGTCGCAGATGCATTAAGCCGACATAAATCCCTATTAGCAACAACGCATGTCTCTTTTACAGGTTTGGCAGTCCCGCCAGACCTTTATCCTCTCGACCCATATTTCGATAAGATATGAAATGATGTTTAATCTGGTTTGAGCTACAAATATTTTTTTTAGAACGAGTTCTTGTATTGTGGTGCGAAGTTATGTGTTCCTGAGTGTCGTCTTCGGTTGCAGATAATCAAGGAATTATTAATGAAGGTGGCTTAGGTCATGATTGTACATTTCAGTTGGTGACTGATGCGTACTTTTAGCTTACCATCTGTCGGGACATCGCGTGAAACATTGTGTAGTTTGTCTTGCTGTTAAGGGTCATGCTTCGAATGCGGGTTTGTATCTCCCTTTTTCGATTTCCACTCAACCTTGGATTGACATTAGAATGGATTTCTTTTTAGGCTTACCTTGTACACAACGTGGCCATGGATATATATTGTTGTAGTTGATTAGTTTTTAAAGATGGTCCACGTTATCCCTTGTAAGAAGACGACGAATGCATCTCAGATAGCGACATTGTTTTTTTCGTGTTACTGACTCCATGGTCTGCCTTTGTCCATTGTTTCCGATTGGTATTCATGTTTCCTCAGTCATTTATGGTGTTCGTTGTGAAAACTCTTGACCATAACCTTGGATATGTTATGGTCACTAGTTAGTGACAACATCAAATCGTGGGATAAAATCCTTTGTCAAGTTGTGTTTTCCCACAATCACGCTTTGAACAGAAGTATCGAATGTAGTTTTTTTCGTGTTGTCTACGGTGTTTCGTCGTGCGATCCTCTAGATCTATCTATGGCATCGAACCCTGCTCGACAACATGGTAGAGCTTGTGATATGGTTGACGAATTTGTGGATATGCATATGTGTGTCAATGAGAATTTGGAGAAAGCCACAACAAAGTATAAAGCGGATGTTGATGCACATCGACGTGATCTTCAATTTCAAGTTGGTGATAAGATGTGGGCTTTTTTGAGAAAAGACAGGTTCCGGCCACACACTTACAACAAGTTAAAGGAATGAAAATTGAGCCTTTTGAAGAGTTGGAGAAGATTAGCAACAATGTTACCGTCTTCATCTTCCTCTTATGATAAACATTGTCGTTGTGTTTAACATCTAGCACCTGGTACCTTTTATGGAGAGCGATGATGAGAAAAGTTTGATGTCAAATTTTTCTTCACTTCGGAAGATTTGATATAGTGTTTTCTACATCTCTTTCACTCGTATCTTACATCTCTTTCACTTGGACTTTCGTTGTTCTTGGGCTTAGCTAGTTCGATGAAGTTTTACTTTCTTTTTATGTTTTCTATTTTGGTTTGGATTGAGAGATTATGTTGTGATCTCATAAAAATTGGCTTTACTCGATTTTATCTTCTTATGACTATAAAAGAAAAGTCGAACGTGTTGTTTTTTCCCCATATGGTAGTTTTTATTGAACTTAGAAACCATATACAAAGTATAAAGCCGAAAAAGGTGGTACACCTTTTCGGAACCAAGAGCTGACGAGGTTTAGATACCTCCCAGAGCCAAGAGTCGGTGCCTACAACGGAATTACACATTGACAAAAAAGAAGAAGCAAAAGCCCAACTATGACCAATCTAGCGAAAGACATAAAATACAAGAAAAGCAAAATTAATAAACTCGGAAGCAGAAATTAGTGTGATGCTAAACTGGTTGACTTTATTTGAGAAGGAAATAAAAGCTCTTTATACTATTCCACCGTGGAACCCGAACAAACTGTAACCCATTTTATTGCTTCGCCTAGATGTAGCCAAGAGTATACGATACTCTACATCCCGAGCAGACGAAGTAGAGACTATGTTGACAGCAGACTACCCAAAGAGCAAAAGCAAGAGAGCCAAAGGCTCTAGTCCCTTACGATGAAATCTGGTTTCCACCGTAGCTTTCAATTGAAGCGTATCAAAATTTCTCAAGCCCTCAACTTCATCAACCGCATTTCTTCAAGGCAAAACAAAGAGCAGAGAATGGGTCCATATTCCAATGACATGGAACCGCTTGGTCAAAAATGACAAATGGAGAGAAAACCCATAACCACCGCCGATAAACCAAATTTAAGACTCGAAAAACACAATCATCCATCAAGCCCAAACCACCAAACTACTAGCCAAATTGCCACAATGGACCTATGCTTCCCCATAACTACCAAATACAAAGAACAAAACCGAAATATGACCTTGTGATGAGAAAAAGATTGATTAATTGCTGAGTAGAAACACATAGGCGCGTAAGAGAGAACATTGGCTTCTTATTCACTTCTTATTCACAAATGAGAAGCACTTTCGTCCCAATCTACTCATAAAAAATCAGATATGAGATCACATGTTATATCTCAGTGAAAAAGCATACCTCCTTCTTTCAGATATGCCATCGACATCTCGTTCTGACTCCACTCTGCAAAATCCATCCACACAAAACCACTGTGGTGGAGAACTCTCTCATCGAGAATTTTGCAGAGCCAACCATATATCGGTGGATTTAGGACATGAAGGAGGAGAGAAAAACAAGCTAAAAGAGACCAGCAAGAAGGGGACGGTAACAAAGAAAGCTCCCACTACCGGCCCGAAACAGTAAAACGTCATTTGAAATCGTCTTTATTAGAGGAAAAACGACCTTTTTCGGGTTTTTTTTTCTGGAGAATTTTTTTTTTTTAAGTGGAAGGTGATGTTATTTCTTGGTTTTTAAATTAATAAAATCAAAACAAGTTTCTCAAACTCTAAGACTTCGATCTCAAGCTTCATAAAAAAAAACTTGAACTCTAAGCAACAAGAGCACCTTAGAATCCATTGATGTTCAAGTGTTTCTTGTCTTTCCCGCTGCAATCTCCTCCCACAAACCAGCGTGAGCACAGAGAAACAGTTTGTAACTTCCTTTTTAATATATTTATTTTGATAACTTTCCATGTGTCAGAATTTAATTGCTAGAGTGACTGGTGTTTTTATACTACTATATAACAGGATATATATATATATCTCCGCCGTATACAGCTCTCTGCAAATCACTCGACGCCGAGAGCCATACGTCGTTTCTTTAATCGGCGGTCTTCAGATTTTAGCGAGATCCGAGATCCGAATATCAGAGCTTCATCTTAATCCGTGAACATGGTGAGAAGTCAAATCTCTCATTTAATTTTTTGTTTTCCTCCCAGATCTCAAGTGAACTTGCTTGGCGATGCGATCTCTGCATTTTATCTGTAGAATGCGTAGTAATTCGAGTGCGATTTTGGAATCTGAAATCATATGATTTTTTCGTTTCTATCTGCTTAATCTGATACCGACATCGCCGTCATCTGCTGTTGCTATCGATTGTAGTTTTCAGGAGATCGAATCGAGTATAGTGTCGGCCGTTTTTGTTCATGAGATTGAATTTTCGGTTATTGTCATTGAGTTTATGAAAGGATCTGATGCTTCTAGGTTTTGAATCTCTGTATGATGCCAAAAAAATTTGATTCGTGCTCTAAAGTGTATATGTTTAATCTGGTGGTAATGACATTGTTCTCTTTCTTTTTGTTGACACAGCCGCTCAGACTCGATATCAAGGTATTGTTTTCCTCTCATGAAGTTCTTGTGGAACTCTTTTGTAACTTTCCTAAACTCTGGTAGTATGTAATTTGCTTTTTGTTATGTTTGCATCAGAGAAAATTTGCTCAACGGTCAGAGAGAGTAAAATGTGTGGATCTACATCCTACAGAACCATGGTAATTTTTCCGATTTTGATTGTGCTATCTTGCAGCATGGTTATGAATTAACGACTTACTCATCCTCCGTTTAGAAGTTTCCGTTCCTGTGGCCGGCTACTGTCTCATTACAGTTTTATCTTTATAGCTACTTCAAATGTCTGACATATTATATCTCTTGTGTTACAGGATTCTAGCAAGTTTGTATTCTGGAACCGTTTGTATTTGGAACTACCAGACACAGGTTGGTGAATGTTTTGAATTTTGTTTCTTTGTCTCTTTTTGCTTGAATCCTACACTGAACAGCCTTTGACATGAGATGGTAAAATGAAAAGTACAAAGTGTTCCGAGTGTTTTTATGATATCATGGAATCCTGTGAGTTCATAGTTTGTTTATGATATCATGGAAGTCGTTCTAATTTTAATCTAATATGATTATCTCAGACAATAGCAAAGTCCTTTGAGGTGACCGACCAGCCAGGTATAACAAATCTCTGAGTACATTCTGAATAAATGTTTTTTGTCATAGAGTTTTTACTTGCGGTATATTTCCTTGTATGGTTTGTTTCTGTTGCTGAATTTTATAAATGATGTTGCAGTTAGGTCAGCAAAGTTTATTCCGCGCAAGCAATGGGTTGTGGCAGGAGCGGATGATCTGCACATACGTGTATACAATTACAATACAATGGACAAGGTTAAAGTATTTGAGGCTCATTCGGATTACATTAGGTGTGTAGCTGTCCATCCAACCCTTCCATATGTGCTGTCATCTTCTGATGATATGCTCATAAAGCTTTGGGACTGGGAAAATGGCTGGGCTTGTACTCAGATATTTGAGGGACATTCTCATTATGTGATGCAAGTTGTATTTAATCCAAAAGACACCAACACTTTTGCCAGTGCATCTCTTGATCGTACCATAAAGGTATGAAAGTGGTCTGTGCGCTTTGCTTTATGGATTAGTCAGCACAAGGTGTTGTAAAAAATGTTTTCTCACACTATTTTACATGCTTGTGCATCGTCAGATATGGAATCTTGGTTCGCCAGACCCAAATTTCACACTGGATGCTCATCAGAAAGGAGTCAACTGCATAGATTATTTCACAGGGGGTGATAAGCCTTACTTAATTACTGGCTCTGATGATCATACTGCTAAGGTACACTTCCGGTTAAGATTTCTATATATGTGATTTTGTTTCGGTTTAGTGTTATGTATTTTCAGATCATTCACTGGTTATACTTCTGAAATCAGGTATGGGACTATCAAACCAAAAGCTGTGTCCAGACACTAGAAGGGCACACACACAATGTATCGTCCGTATGTTTCCATCCGGAGCTTCCCATAATACTTACAGGTTCTGAGGATGGCACTGTCCGTATTTGGCATGCCACAACTTACAGGTACTTCTATCTAAAGTTTGTTCTGTCAAAAGAAGACATTACAATGCTGATATTGTTTTGGGGTCTTTAACACTCAACTAGACGTTGTTCACTTGGGAGTTCTTTCTTGTATACACTTTCACCATAGGTTTGTTTTCTCTATCTTGTAATTTGATTTGTTGTCTCCAGGCTAGAGAACACATTAAATTATGGTCTGGAGAGAGTTTGGGCTATTGGTTACATAAGAAGTTCGCGCCGGTGAGTTTTTGGATTTTTCTCCCGCCTTTTATCTATCTTTATTTAAATCAATGCTTGTTAGAATTGCTTTCCAGGAGTAGATATTCTCTATTTAGAGAATCTTTGTTTCTGCCATTTTCGAAGTTAATGTTCTTCTGAAGTTGATAAGTTAGAGAGAGAAGTGTGCTTAGAGTTGCTACTTGCTAGGAACTATTGAGGGATCAGTCATATCTCCCTATTCAACTGATCACACAAGACCATTAACAATGAATGTGTTTGTATTTAACAGAGTTGTGATTGGATATGATGAAGGAACCATCATGGTTAAACTTGGACGAGAAATTCCTGTCGCTAGCATGGATAGTAGCGGAAAAATTATATGGGCTAAGCATAATGAAGTTCAAACTGCAAACATCAAAAGTATCGGGGCAGGTTACGAGGTCTAGCTCCTAATTATAACTTTTGTATTCTGGGGTGGCACAACTCGTGCAACTAACCTAATTTATTTGTATAGCCTGATAATTTTAAGTACTCATTTGTCTACCTTAGGTTACTGATGGAGAAAGACTTCCCTTGTCTGTTAAAGAGTTGGGGACATGTGATCTTTATCCACAAGTGAGTGTTACTATACCTCACCATTTGGAACATTTCCCATTATGTTGAACTATTATAGGATCTGTTTGGGGAAAACATTTCTGTTGTGTTAAAATTGTGTGTATCATGAGAGGCGTGCTTCAGATAATTCTGAGGTTTATATGGTTCTTTATAACTATGCTATGTTTGAAATGAAGTAGTAACAGATGATAAGAATGAGACTGTGTTTCATTTGAAGTTCCAAAAGTGTGGTAAAGAATAGTCATCTCTTGTTTCTCATATATAGCTTCTAACTCTCAGAGCTTGAAGCATAACCCTAACGGGAGGTTTGTCGTAGTCTGCGGTGATGGAGAGTACATAATCTACACAGCTTTGGCTTGGAGAAATAAGTCTTTTGGGTCTGGTTTGGAATTTGTTTGGTCATCCGAGGGGGAATGTGCTGTCAGAGAAAGCTCATCAAAAATCAAGATTTTCAGTAAAAATTTCCAGGTATGCAGAAATTGAAGAAATTGTTATTGTGATTCTAGGATTGAAGAAATTGCAGATGCTTGCAACGAAGACATCTATTGCTGGGTATGGTGTATTTATTATTTAATAAACGCGATATTTTCAGGAAAGGAAAAGTATCCGACCTACTTTCTCAGCTGAGAGGATTTTTGGAGGAACCTTGTTAGCAATGTGTTCAACTGATTTCATTTGCTTTTATGATTGGGCTGAGTGTAGGCTGATTCAACAAATTGATGTCACAGTAAAGGTATCCCAATTCACATGTCTCTGTTTTGAAAGTTCCTTTTGTCAGCTTTTTTTTCCAATTCTCTAGTTCGAAGTTGTCACCATTTGTATCTTTTCTAACTCTTAAGTGCTCTGAAAAAACATCTGCAGAATGTTTATTGGGCTGAAAGTGGTGATTTAGTGGCCATTGCTAGTGATACATCATTCTATATCTTGAAGTATAATGTGAGAACCCTGTTTAACCCTAAGTTTTTCATCTGTATTTTCGTTGATTCTCCAAATGCTTACCCTGATGTTCCTCTCCTTGCTGTTACAGCGTGATTTGGTTTCCTCACATTTTGATAGTGGAAGATCAACCGATGAAGAAGGTGTTGATGATGCTTTTGAAGTTCTCCATGAAAATGATGAACGTGTAAGAACTGGTATATGGGTTGGGGACTGCTTCATATACAACAACTCTTCTTGGAAGCTTAACTACTGCGTTGGAGGCGAGGTAGTCTTTGTGTATTGATTTCTTAACTAATTTAATTATCCTTATGCACTACGTTATGTCTTAGCTGCTAATATTCTTACGGCAGGTAACTACAATGTATCATTTGGATCGCCCAATGTATTTGTTAGGCTATATTGCCAACCAAAGCCGGGTATTTTTGGTTGACAAAGAATTCAAGTATGTTTCTATATTTCTGTCTTTTATTTCAAACCATTCATAATGTACTAAGAATTTGCTGATGTAGTTAATTTTTTCTTGGGAATGCAGTGTCATAGGATATACCTTACTGCTTAGCCTGATTGAATACAAGACCCTTGTGATGCGAGGTGATTTGGATAAAGCCAATCAAATTTTACCTACAATTCCTAAAGAGCAGCATAACAAGTACGTTATGTGATACTTGGTCTATAGATTCATTTTTTCTGCACATTATCTTCTGCTGCCTCTTATGTCCTCCGTGATGTTATATTGAAAATTTTCAAGTTTCTTTATTCAGTTTACGAAAAATATTGTTAGTAGGTTTTCTTTTAGATGTTTTTGAGGATTCCACTCAGCTAGATATTTACACAAATCCTTCCTATCTATATTGGTATTTCACTATTTTATATATCTTTTTTTTACGTCATTTTATATATCTTTTATTGTGGAAATGATTCCAATTGTTAGTGTTGCTCATTTCTTGGAGTCTCGGGGAATGGTTGAAGATGCTTTAGAAATTGCGACGGATCCTGACTACAGATTTGAGCTGGCCATTCAATTGGGTAGACTTGAAATTGCAAAGGTAATATTATATGTGATGATTAAATGTTTTAAGAACCGATTTTTTAAATAGCAATTTGTTTTGTATTTTCATAGGAAATTGCCGAAGAAGTGCAGAGTGAGTCTAAATGGAAGCAGTTAGGAGAGTTAGCAATGTCCTCTGGAAAGGTACATCTTCTCTATATATTTCTATTAGTACTTTGTAACAGTAATAAGAACATAACTCTTTTGTGCGGATGCTATATCAGTCTATCTTCTACAGTACATTCTAATATTCTATTGATAACCTAAAGTTGTAATATTCAGATTTTACAATGTGTTTTCTTCTAATCGTTGTGGATTCATCTCTGATATCCACCATCTAAGTGGTTCTATTGCATTTGTGTGTGCTCCATCATGATAGCTGCAACTGGCTGAGGATTGCATGAAGTACGCTGTGGATTTGAGTGGTTTGTTACTACTATATTCTTCTTTGGGAGATGCTGAAG
>OVAN01004489.1:0-25769 GCA_900406275.1 Anastatica hierochuntica
CTTCTTTAGTGCATTTATCTTATTGCGATCTTGGCCCACAATCAACATATCTTATTGCAGATATGGTGTTGGGCTTGAGAAGTTGAAGGTTCAGTAATTGTTTTACAGTTGGGTTTTGTAGCAGATATGTTCTGAGATGTGAGGTTGTTGTAGTAACCTCTTGAGCTTCTTCTTCTCCGTCATATGAGCTAGAGATTACACTTGCTTCTCTCTCTCTCTCTCTCTCTCTCTCTCTCCCTCCCTCCCTCCCTCCCTCCCTCTTGTATGGTCAAATCGTAATTAACATAAATTTATCATTATCTCCACAATAATAATAATAATAAATAGGAAATAGATTAAAAATTCTGAAAATCATTAAAAATACTAAAAATTAAATAAAATTTTGAAAATTAAATAAAATTTCAAAAAATTAAATAAATTTCAAAAAATAAAAATAAAATTCTAAAACTAAATAAAAATTCAGAAAATTTATAAAAATTATAAAATAAATAAAATATAATAGAAATTAATTTAAAATAATAAAATTTAATTTTAAAATTTCTAAATTAATGAGAAATTGAAATATAATTTTATAATTTATAAATAAATTTACGGTTTTTAATTAAACCTTTTCTTGTTTATTTGTAAGAATAAAATCAATGAACTGCTTTATGGAGTTTGCTGTGAATAAGCGTAAGTTAACATAGAAGAAAACTTAAAACTTAGAGAGAAAAACGAACTGAAGTAACCAACTGAATTTTCTTTATTGATTATGCGAATAAATAATTAAAAACTCTAACATTCGTATGAGCTGTATATTTAAGTCACCTTGAATTAGCATGTTTTGTGTTTAGATTCAAAATAGTTGACAAATTTGAATTTTAGGCGAACTTTAACTCCCTTATTATGTGCTCTGGGAGTTTCTATATTCTCTTCTTTCTCGATGAAGAATACTTACTAGATTATTTGCTGCATTAATTCTATCCTTCAATGTCCATTAATTTCCATATCATCTCTCACGATTCATGCGTTTCTTAATCTTTTAAACTAAGTTTACTCTTCTTCTTTCGTTTCTTAAACCACTAAAGTAACCCTTTCGGCTTTGAAGACAGAAAGAATCCATGGATGCCTCTCTGCTTCCTCCCCCACAGTTACCATCTCTCTCCGGTACACTAGTCTTCCTTTTCATAATAAATTCACACATCTTGTACATCTCTCTCTCTCTCAATCTCTATGTATGTATGCTTACTTGAGTTTGACATGGTGGTGAACGAACCAGAGCTCGAGTCTCGGATGCAAGTAATGCGCGTCTCTGCTCTTGAAGAAAACCAAACGGGTGAAACATTGTCTCAGCGTGCTGAATGGTTCTACCAGAGACGTCCTTTCCTTCTTTCACTCTGTCAGGATCTCTACGATGCTTACGCTACTCTCTTGCACAGTTTCCATCACTCAGATTCACACAACCTGAAACCCATTTCTCATGACATTGGTTCCGACATCTCTGAAGTAGAGAGCGTCTTGTCCTTTCAACGTATGCAAGTCACGTGTGATAAGCACAACATTGACGAGTTGGTCTCCCAGCTCGTTACCGCAAACTTGGAAAAAGATGCCGCACAGCACGAGTTACAACGCAAAGAAACAAAGTTTCAAGAAGCTTCCAAGACAACAGAGTTACTAAAGAAGCTTGTGATGTTGATTGACTTGGAGAAAGAAATAGCTGTAGAGGAAACCGCTAATCTCGGGCACAGACTCACTTCTCTATTGGAGGAGAACAGAGAGCTAGCCACTGAAGCGCTGTATATGAAAAAGGAAGCAGTTAGACTCGCTAGGTGCATACTTAAGATGAAGGATGACCATTTTCACAAGGTATGTCTTCTCCAGAACCAAATATATCAGCTGGAGTCGTCGAGAGAGTCTGTCTATGAGAATGTATCCTCGCCGAGCTGCTTTGGATTGGATAATAGCAAGAGCGAGAGCAAGAAGAGAAAGATGAGTGAAACAAGAAGTGAAGCAGGGGAAAAAAAGAGATCCAAGTGGTTAAAGAAACTCAATCCGTTTACAAAATGCAGCATTAGCCCATCCTCCCGAACTCTAGATTAGTTAATCTTTTACATTTGCGATGCACGACAATGCCTGCCTATGTTCTATTTGCCTTGTTAGACATAGCTGTGTTGAAAGAAGAGATGCGTTCCAATTCCGCTGATTCAAGTTTTGTTATCCACCGTATAAACTATTGGCTGCATAATGCTTCTGATTCAGCTTCATTAGCCACTAGATGTAAACTTGTTGGCACATTCTGATTTAATATCTACCAAACCCGTTCAACACATTATGTGAAGAGCTCAAGCTGCATTTTTTGTAACAAGTTTAGTAAGAAGGTCTGCTTCTGAAACTATTGACAATTTTGATTAGTATTAGCAGTAGACACTAGAATAAGATGATCAAACTAGGAGTGATATGAAGATTCAACTCTACGTATCCTTTCATTGTATGCGATCTAGTAGAGGCTCAACCACCACTGTAATATATGATAAAATCTTCAACAAATAAAATGAAAATGATGTATACAAAAGGAGCTTAAATGCCTCTGGAACAACAAAATTGAAGGAAAGAGGAACCATGAGGGTTTTATTATTTTATTTTTCTTAAGCTTTTGTTTGGGGTTAAATCGAGAGAGACCATAAAAGTGGAGAGGAAGCAGTAGAAAGTAGAGGGAGGCATAGTAGAAGAAGGAAGGAGTAATGGTACGAGGTTCATCGTCGAAGAAAGTAGGAGGAGATAGAGACGATGCAGAGTCGAAGCAGAGGAAGAGATTGAAAACCCTAGCTCTCCATAACCATTTGCTCTCCGATTCTCCGGCGAGATGCCTTTCCCCTCTCAAACCTTGCAAGCAAGTGCTGAAACACCAAGGCACCGACATCCTCCGCAAATCCCAGCGCAAGAATCGATTTCTCTTCTCCTTCCCTGGCCTTCTCGCTCCCATCTCCGGTGCCACCATCGGCGATCTCGACCGCTTGTCCACCAAAAACCCCGTCCTCTACCTCAATTTTCCCCAGGTTCCTTAATCTTTCATTCTTCTTTACTTCTACTTCTTCCTTCTTTCTTCTTAGTTTTCTGAATCTTAGGGTCGCATGAAACTCTTTGGAACTATTCTTTATCCCAACAACAAGTACTTGACTCTCCAATTCTCCCGAGGAGGCAAAAACGTCTTATGCGATGACTATTTTGATAACATGGTCAGTCTTTTCTCTCTTTCGCTTTTCATCTTCAGTCTTCTCTCTATGTCTGTCTCTTTGATCATCATTTCCACACAGATTGTTTTCTCTGAATCATGGTGGATTGGTACTAAAGAAGAAAATCCTGAAGAAGCCCGCCTTGATTTCCCTAAAGAATTGGCTCAGGTTTAGCTTATACATTTCACCTATTTACAATTTTCTCAAGTCTAGTTGCCATAGAGATGTTTCATATGTTAACATAACTATTGGTTTCAGGCAGAGCAAACTGAGTTTGATTTCCGAGGTGGTGCAGGAGCAGCTTCCTTCAAGACGATGGCAACTCCTGAAACGGGTAGCCAGCCAAGCCAACCAACTGAGACGGATTCACCTGAAGTTGACATGGAGGACATTTTATCTGAGGACGGCGAATTTCTGGACGATAAGATTCAAGTAACACCAGTCCGCCAATCTCAGAGAAACTCTGGGAAGAAATTCAAGTATGATACTTTTGACTTCTTCA
Source organism: Anastatica hierochuntica (assembly GCA_900406275.1). NCBI lineage: Eukaryota > Viridiplantae > Streptophyta > Magnoliopsida > Brassicales > Brassicaceae > Anastatica > Anastatica hierochuntica. The sequence continues at coordinate 3,715 of OVAN01004489.1, forward strand.
ATTAAAACAAGTATGATACTTGTTTGAGCTAGTGAGAATATAAAAGTATGTGCGGTGGACTTTTTGATGAGTTGTTATATTCTTTCCACGGAACCTCTTCATGTTCATTTTTTTGTAACTATCCCTATGATGCTGCTTAGTTTAATGTGTTCTCCTTGATTTTCCATTCATTGTTTATACATTTGCGTCTATGTGCCTTCTGCGTGCGTGTTCCTTCCCCTTTCTAAGATCTTTAGTTTTCTGTCGTTTAGCTATCTAAGTATCAGGTCTAACAGCCTTTCCTTAAACTATTTCCCAGCTTTGCAGAAACCTCTCCAGAAGACTCATCAGGTGAAAGTGACGGCAATACATCAGATGAAGGAGACGAGAAACCTATGCTGGAGACTGATTCTTCAGCAAGAGGTTGTGAGGAATTTCGAGCTGGTACAACTACTGCATCGGCAGGCAAGTTGCGTGCTGAGCTTCCAGCTAAAAAGGAAAAACCAAATAGCAGAGACACTAAGTTCGTTCAAGCGACAGTATCAAACCTGTTCAAGAAAGCAGAGGAGAAAACAGCTGGAACTTCAAAGGAGAAATCATCCTCAAAGGCTTAAAGAACTTCTTTTCCTGCTGTAAGAATTAACAGCTCCTATCTCTTTTAGTTATGTTCTGTGAGAGGAATGAGAAATTGCTACAATTCTGATGATTATTTTGCAGAATTGGATAATGGATTCATCATGCTTGTCAATAGTATGTGTTGTTGCCTATCTATGTATAAGCATGTCTCCTTATTTGGATACAACAATCTCTCGTTATTTTCACTATTATCATTATTTTCAGAACCGAAACATCTCATTGAGCTTCAAAAACTAAGAGGATCCTTGTAGGAACTTGTAAACTCTATGATTAGTTGCAGATGAGAGAAACTTCATGCAAATAGAGGCTTAACTCCAGCTATAGCGAGCACTGAGCTTGACAAATCAGAGGCCACTGCTGCTGCAAAATCTTCAGCCTTTGCAGCATCTAGTCTCTCCCAGATGAACAATATCAAACTCACCGCACGCATGTCAACTGCAAAGTAAGGCCCTGAGAAAAATGGTCTAGCCATTGCCATTGCCATGGGAAGAGGAACAAACCTTCCCCATCTGTTCCCAAGACCGTCTTTTACTATGTTTACGAGGATGGCTATACAGAAAGCATGTTGTCTTTGTGCTAATTCACCTTTTTCTGAATTGGAATTTGATGATCGTGATGAAATGAAACAACAACACAACATTCACCAAATGTGACATAAGCAAGACTTCAAATGTGTCTTGCTACGTTATGTATGAGGGCACAACCAACTATAATGTGGTTGAATGGGCAACGGTAAAGTTACTTCTTAGCTTGAAAGAGAGGTTTGGCCAAACACCAGACCAATTAGGGATTGTTAATCAAGAACGAACAAACTTTTTAATATAGAAAACAAAAATCAACATTTCAACTGAGAAAATGTGGTCTCTACATGCCATTCAAGGTTTGTTCCTTAGACAGAAGGAAAAGGAAAAGGGTTAAAACTGAAGACCGTGTTCACGTGCTGCAGCGGCAAGTGCCTCAATGCGTCCATGGTAAGGGTAACCGCCGCGGTCAAAGGCAACCTTTGTGATCCCTTTCTCCAAGCAAGACTTTGCTATTACTTCCCCAACTTTCTTAGCTACCTCCTACAAGAGAGAGTTGGTGGTAAATGGTTAGTATAGAGATTAATCTCTCTAAGAAGTTGTTTGTTTACTTGCAGGAACTTACAATGGTAGGTCCAGAGGTGTAGTCGAAGTCTTGAGAGATAGGTTTCTGCTTGGTGGAGGCAGAAGCTAAAGTGTGCATCTTGGTATCATCAATCACTTGAACATAAAGATGTTTGTTTGAGCGAAACACGCAGAGCCTTGGCCTCTCTGTTGTTCCGTTAACCTATGGAGATTGTTTAAACAAAGATTCTTTGAATCTAAACGAAAATCTCAACAACAAACTACACTACTTCGCGGCCAACAATTTGTACTGAAGTAACAGTTACACACAATTCTCAGAAGTTACCTTCTTACGGATACGAGAATGGCGGGCGATTCGGTCTTCGCTGCTGGTTTTGGTTTTGGATTCAACCACCATGGACCGAGACTGAAGCGACGAAGAAGACCATGGCTTCAGTGAAACGGCACGGTGTTGGAGTCCGCTTCCGATGAATGCACTGCGGTTTGAAATCAGGCTCACCGAAACACATCCACTCACGCTCGTCATTTTCTTTTTGTAATCAAAATCTTTTAGCCTTATCCCTTTTCTTTCGGCTGCTGCTGCTACTGTGTATATATTTGCTTCTTTTATATTTTGGACCCTAGTTTTCCGATTATTTTTTAATTTCTCATCCCTATGTTTGTTAGTGTGTATTCTATAACCTTTTCCAATTTCTAATCCCTTTTCTCAAAAAAAAATGGTCACTAAGTGAGAAACATAGTTTGTCTTTTATTTTTTTATATATTCTTTTTAGATTTTTCGGAATCTTTTAACGTGTTCGAGAGAAATGTAAAGATTTCAAAAGTTTAAAAAAAAAAATTATGATGATATGGAGGAAAAACAATTCGAGCAAAATCCGGACGTATAAAGTTTTGTTGGATCGATTGATCCCACTAAAGGACCTTAGTAGGATCGCATTGATCCTACTAAAGAAGTTGAGTGAAGAACTTTTGTCATGGTTTTTGTAATTGGTTGATCCTCATGACTACTCTATCGATCACTTCGTGTTATAAAAAGACCGAAAATTCCTTTTTAATGGATTTTCCCTTTTGTCCCAAAACGGACAAACTCTATAAATAGCCTATTAGGACTTTTTTCAGGTTACACATTTTATTTTTGTTTTTCTTTGGAGTTTATGAATTGTGAGCAATTGGGAAGACGAATCTCTGACCCCGAATCTTTTGGAGAAGTTTTCTGAATCTCGTTATTATTTTATGTCTTTCAATTTAATCATGTTTTTTGTTTCTTTCAGTATGTCTGAGTAGATACACTGTTAGGTTTTAGGGTTTCAAATGAATTGATAACATTGAATGTTTAGGGTTGTTTAGTTAGAGAATTATCAATATAATTCTTCACTTAAATTGTTCTTAATGCTTTAACTTGATTAATCACCTAGTTCATGATCTTACATTAATTGAATACAACGAAAGTTGATTCAGTTGCTAGAAAATAATCCTTGTGAGCAAAGTATCCTTAGTCAATGAGAGTTGATGTTAATGTGCTTTGTAAACAATTCAAACTCGAATTTAGTGCATGTGTTGACTTCATGAATTCAACGAGAGTCAGTCTTTTAAGTAGTTAAGCGTAGTAATCGAAGCCACGAAAGTAGAAAATTATACACTTATATTTTGAATTCTAAAATGGTGTTTAATTGATTCCCTGATATATTATTCTGCATTTGGGATCTGATTTCCTGCAATTCCCTTATGTTTGACACTTTTAATCCATTGAATTTACACCGTTTTAATATTTGCTTTTACTTTTTCGCATCCAAAAACAACAAACAACTTTCTTGTGTTTTCTAGCTTGATCCAAAAGTAAGAATCTTAGGGTGTAAAATGGTCGATCCCTGAAATACTACTGTGAAATGTTGTGCACTTGCAGTGTGTTCCTTTGGTTAAAACCTGAGATATCAAGTTTTGGCGCCGTTTCTGAAGACCAAATAATGCCTTTGATTCTTTATCTTAGATTTTGTCTAGAACTTTTATTTTTATTTAGTCCTTGCACATTTTTTTCTCCTTTTCTTTGGTGTTTCAGGTGCATGACAAGAAATGATAAAGTTCTAAATCTGTAATTGATTACGACAACCTGGACCTAGTAAAGATCGAATGTGAAAAAATATAAAAACAAAGAATAAACAAGCTGAAACGGAATTAACAAAAAAAACAAGTTGAAACGGATAACCAAAATTTACATGATCAACAAGGTGTTAGGAACAATGAAATTCCTCAGGATCATGCTCATCTAAAGCAGCATGGGATGATTACTCACAATATCACAATATTTTTTATGGCATAAGGATACGATCTTATAGAGCGACCTTCACATCTTTCAAGAGAAAAACCGGCTCAAGCCATCGGCTCAAGGTGCATTTGCATTCGGTCTAATTTATTTTTCCTTATAATATTTCATATTTTACGTCTCATTTTCAGAAACACACAAAATTCAAATCTTTTTTTTTGTCAGCCACAAAATAATTAGAAGTTATCCCTCAAATTGGGTGACCAATCTGGAGGGCGAGAGTCTACAAAAATAAAATCATGATGAAAAGAACGCGCTCCTCGCGCCAGAGTATCGACTACTGTATTCACCGTACGTGGAATAAGTGTCAAAAAGAAACCCGGGAAGAAATTCTGAAGCATGTGATAATCTTGTAGTTGTGTATGAAAGACCGGCCAGTCATCCGGTTGATTTATGATGTTTGTTAGTTCCGCACAGTCAGTGTGGAAAGCCTGACCGTTTATTCCTCGGTTGTGCAGCTCAGTCATCGCCCATAACAGAGCATCCAACTCTGAATGCAGTGGTGACAAACTTCGGCGTTGGCCTTTAGCACCCAGCAAGATTACTTCGTTGTCTGAATTCGTACAGCTCCATCCAAGTCCAGAGGTGTGATCAGATTGTTTCCAGGATCCATCTACCCGACAAAGTAAGCCATCTGTAACAATTGGTTCCACACGTGATTGTTCCTCATCAAGAGGCCAAATGACTTGCGCTTCTTGCCAAGCTATGGAGTCCGTTTCTGCATTTCGGAGAATCTCATCCACATCCGATTGTACCCCTTGGAAAAATTTTCTATTTCGCGCTTTCCATATTAGCCATAAAATCCATGGGAATAGTGCACAACGATCCCTATCAGAATTCCTCACCGGGGTTCCCAAAAAAGATAGTCCATATTTGAATAAATGGAATCTGAAGGGAAAGTCTGCATCCGTTCCTGATCCTTGAAATAATCCTAAACTTTCAAAACTAAGGTACACTCAAAGAAAACATGATTAATTGTTACCTCTGCGGATCCACATTTTTTACAGATGTTATCGCAATGTATGTCTCTGTGAACTAATTATGTGGTCACCGCTATACTCCTTGTGATAAGCTGCCAAAGAAAATGTTGTATCTTCAGAGGGCATTTTATCCGTCATGTGTATGCTTTTAAAGCTTCCAGATTAGGTCCCCAACCATTATTGTTAACTCGTGTTACCTCCCAAGAATTTAGGATCTTATAGCCTGACTTGACCGTATATTTTCCGGATTTCATGTAATGCCAAACTAAGTCATCGTAAGTAATGGTGCGACTTAGATGGATACCGCATATTAGTTCTATGTCCTCTGGATTAAAGAAAGCCTCTAATAAAGGCAAATGCCAATCCCTCATTGTTGGATTTATCAGTTGGTAGACTTGTAAACTAGGGTACCAAAGACTCCCCCGACCTCTTGCTGGACGCAGATTAACATCCAGAATCCATGGATCGTGCCAGACAAAGGTATTAATTCCAGAACCTATTCTTACCCTAACTCCTTGCCTAAGCAAATTCTGAGTCGAATAAATGCTCTTCCAACCGAAAGAGGGTGAATGCAGTTTCTTCGTATTTAAAGGATGATACTTCCTAAAGTAATGGCCTCGTAATACCCGAGCAACCAGGTAACCAAGAAACTCAATTAGCCACCATAATTGTTTAGCCAATAAGGATGTGTTGAAATCCTCCAGAGACTTGAAGCCTAAACCTCCTTCCTATTTTGGGATACATAATTTGTCTCATGCAACCCAACGGAGACTGCAGTGACATCCATTGGAGCTCCACCATAATTTGGAAATTGCACTGGTTAACTTTGTTGTTAACTCTTTGGAGAGCTTGAAACATGACATGACATAATTGGATAGAGCAAGAGAAAGTGATTTAATCAGAATCTCTTTGCCCCCTTTTGATAGGTATTTGGAAGACCAACCATTCCCGATTGCCCAATTTTACTCTTGGACCCTCCCAAGCTTTTAGGAATCCCTAGGTAGGTACCCATACCACTTCTTTTGTGATGCCTAGAAGATTATTTATTGTACCTTTAGTAAGTTCTGGAACATTCTTCCCAAACATAACCGAGGACTTATCAAAATTAATCACTTGTCCTGAGGCAGCCCCATAATCCCTTAGTACATCCAGGATTGCTTAGCACTGTGAGGCATCTGCCTTACAAAAAAAAGCTGTCATCAGCAAAAAGTATATTTGATATTGCCAGACTATGTTTCGCTATCTTTACACCGGCAACCGCATTGTCCAGTTCTTTCCTTTTTATATTTGCGATCAGGACCTCCGTGCATATAATAAAAAGATAAGGCGAAAGAGGATCTCCTTGACGTAATCCTCTCTGGGGGATAAAATTCCCTGTTAGTTTCCCATTAAAAAATTTTTTGTATGATACCGAATGAACACACCACATTAACCATGAAATCCACACCTGTCCAAAGCCCAATTTCCTCAGAATTGCCTCTAAGAAGGACAATTCAATACGGTCATAAGCTTTACTCATGTCTGTCTTTATCGCCATAAACTCATATCTACACCTCTGATTAGTCCGCAAGCCATGAAACATTTCCTGGAAAATCAAGATGTTATCCGTAATCAAACGTCCTGAAACAAATACTGACTGTGTCTCCGAAATGACACGGGGAAGAAACCTTTTAAGCCTTAGATATAAAACTTTCAAAATAATTTTATAACCCACATTACAAAGACTAATTGGTCTGAGTTCTGTCATTCTTTTCGATTGATCCGTTTTCGGAATGAGATAAATATTTGTCACATTCAGACGAACATCAAAACTTCCGCTCCTGAAAAAATCGCTGACTAACTTGACCAAATCGTCCTTTAGGATTCCTCAATAGCGTTGAAAAAACAAGGTTGACATCCCATCGGGACCAAGTGCTTTTTCAGGGTGCATGGCAAAATGTGTTGCTCTGACTTCTTTTTCTGTAATATCCCGAATCAAAATATGGTTCATGTTATCCGTAATTACTGGGTCAACATTCTCAAGAACCTGGTTTAGGTTGTCTGTCCCAATATGTGTAAATAATTCATTAAAATATTCAACCGCTATTTTTTCCGTTCCTTCAGGAGATTCCTCCCAGGATTCTTGTGAGTCAAAAAGTCCTGATATCCGGTTTCGGGCCCGTCTTTGCTTGGTTGAGGTGTGGAAAATTTTTGTATTTCTGTCGCACTCCTTTAACCATAAGTTCCTACTCTCTTGTTTCCAACATATTTTCTCTTCTTTATAAGCTTCTTGAAGCTTTCTTTTACTTTCTATGATAACATCCTGAGATACGAAGTCATCATTTTGAGCATCCTTCCATTTAAGCTTCAGAGAATCGATTTTCTACTTTCCTGGTGGCACATTTTTCTTTCGCCACCATGAAATCGAAATTCTACAGTTAGAAATTTTATCCACAAATCCTGGTACCCTAAATTTCCTTGTACGCTGCATGCCACGTTCAATAGCTTCGGCTAAACCCTCCTTTCCTATCCATCGCTTATCGAAGCGAAAATTTTTGTAATATTTTTCTGCATTATAGTGTGACTTTAACAAAATCGGTGTATGATCTGAACCGATCCTTGCTAAGTATTCCACCTTGGAATGATTAAAAACATTATGTCATTCTTCATTACCAACTGCTCGATCTAGCTACATCGTACATTTTGATTATTCTGCGTGCCTTTCCATGATAATTGATCACCCGCACAGGAAAACTCCGTCATTCCACAATGCCTTAGCATATCGTTAAAGGGAACAAAAGATGTTGCATATCGCATATTTCCCCATTTTTCTCATGATTCCCGGTTAACTCATTTAAATCGCCAATTATTAACCATGGTTTAGATCTAGTTGTCCCTATTTCCATTAATTTATCCCATACCAAACAACGATTTGCAGTCACTGGATCACCGTATACAAACGAAATTAAGACTTTAAATCCGTAAAACAATGCATTAACATCAATTATACGATTGCTAGAATAAAGAATAAAGAAACTCTAATTTTATTTCATTATTATAAAAGATGGCAAGACCACCACTTAAACCCAACGGTTCCACCGTGTACAAATTATTGAAACCAAATTGCAACTGAAATTTTTTTAAATAAAAAGAAGACTGTTTAGACTTCGATAAAAACACATTATCGGGTCGACACTTGTTCCAGCGTGTCACCTGTGAGGTCACTCCCTAGACCTTGACAGTTCCAACTCATGATCTTCACGGGTGTACCGGTGGCTTCGGGAGAGCCACCATCCCTTTTGTCATTATCTTTTGACTCACCAGGCCTCTTGTAACTTCCTTTGTCTGACCAATCTATTTTTTCGTTCTTGCAACAACAAGAACCCGTGATTTAGAATCATGCGAGCCTTTCTTGCTTTTCCCCTAAGTATCCAAGCGTTTTTTAGTGAAACCATCAACAACATATTCATTTTCCTCATATTCATTCCTTTAAGTTTACTCGGACTCTTGCTACACCTAGCAATACGCTTTTCCTTATTAACCAAACTAATTCCATTCAAACCAGTAGCAAGTGTATCTATACCCGTAGAAGAGTATGAGGAAATAGTACCTTCAGTGGCATGGACCAGCCGTTCCTCCACTTCACTCACAATTACCCTCTTCGTATTATCTAGTACCACATTCCCCACTTGATTTCCACTTGCCATCTCAGTATCAGCATGAGCCACATTATCCACAGTCTGTACAAAAACATCCAGAACTGTGTCCCCCTTAATCTCCTCTGAAACCGGTTCCTTAGCAGCCTGAGATATTGCATAAGTTCCCAACTTTGAAACAGCAAGACCCTCATTCAGACTCTCATGCATCTCATGAACCATCATCTCACCAAATTCAATAAGAAGATCATCATCCTCCATAAGACCACCTGTCTCTTGTACCCTTAAGTTAGCCATATCTTCACCCTTAGCCATATCCATGTCCTGACCCTTTTCAATACCAGAATCTACTCGTGTACGCTCTACCACTACCAGATGTGAACCCATCGATGCTGAGCTTGAGGCATAAAGTGGTTTCGGCCATGACAAGTGTTGTCGTTTGGGTACATAAGTCATATTCCCATCCCTTGGTCGACCATCTCTTTGGGAATGATGAGACCCAACCTTAGAGCTCGATGGACGAAAATTTTGATATCCACCTTTTCCGCCATCACATTTCATAACTTTCTCTGCACATGTTTCTTTGTTCTTCCCCTGGGCATCCTCTGAACCTCTATATCTCCCCTCTCGATCTCGCTCCATACTCTTATTTAGCTCCAAATCCAGAGCTCGTTTTACCGGTAAACGCCTCCCACCTTCTTTGTTAGCCCCATCCTGCCTTGAGTTTGCCCCTGCTGGAAACACATAGGCATTGTCCACTTGATGTTGTGACTGAGAAGACACGACCAACTCCGGACAGACCGCAACATCATGCGTAAGCATATGACAATGTGTACAGAAACCATTCAGTTTTTCGTACTTGATACCAACTCTGATTTCCTCTCTATGGTCAAAAGGTACCACTGTTGAGAAAACCAGAGGTTTGAAGCCATCCACAGTAACATAGATACTTCCAGAATCGACATCTAAGTCGTTGACATCACCAATTGCTTTCTTGACAACCCTTATTGTTGCTTCTTCCCATAAATGCAAGGGGATGTCATCCACTTTGACCCTAAACGTGAGAGCCAAAGGATACGAAGGAAGAACCACATGTTCTCATCGAACTAGTGACCCCATCCATCCATCAAAATGATATGGACCGTAATCCATAACGTAGAGAAGATCCCATTCAGTTTGGAAGTTAAACTGAAATCTGCCATTACCAATCTCACCCCCTTCCACTCTTCCTTTTAGCTTCAAAATCTTTGGGAAATTGGCTATGAGTTTCTCCATGCTCTGTTCCGTAGGGTTCATCAATCTTCCTATGAGTGTTAAGGAAAATTGTTGAACCCTATTAGCAATTGTAGCCTTTGACAACCGCACCGATTCTGTTCGCACCACCCTCTTTCCATTGCCAACCGCAAGCTGAGCCATACTTACCACCAGAGAATAAGCCTTAAACCAAATCGATAGCCTTCTGCAACTAAGCTTTTCCTCTCTAGCACTTGAATGAGCAGTGATAGGTTGAGCAAAAGAAACCAAGAGTCAAGTGAATAAATAGTAGCATCGTGATTCTCCATGATTGCTACGTAGAGATTGAGACAAATTTTTAGATATCGGCTCAATGAATTGAAAATCCAAAGAAATCTTGCCCAATCGTAGAGCAATCTCCCTTGTTTCCATAAACCTGAATCGGAGAAGATCAATCTTCCTCTTCCCATAAGAAGGCTTGGCTAGTCAAGGAGAGAAATCTCCTTGCCATTAACAGTCTTTCCTACCTGCGATACACTCCAATATCTGAGAGATCTCCTTACCTAAAGACATTGATCCCTTCTTGATCCTCTACAATCATCTGAGTCGGGGTTGGATATCGAATCCCCCAACCGAAGGAAACCCCCCCATAAGAAACCCTTCCTAAAATGATTCCATTCATCGCCGTTGATTCTCTGAACCAGACTTCTGATCAACTCATCTCCATACGTCCACCGCCGACCCAACCCAAACTCCATTCCCGCCACCGCCGGAGTAGAAATCCTAGCTGTGATATATCGTCATCGCCATCACCTTTAGCAATATATAAAATTCAAATCTATATCGTAAAAATAGAATCCAAAAATGATTTGAGAACGTAGACTATAAAATTGAAACGATCTGCTCAAGATTTTACCTTCATGGCTTCATGATAGTCCCTGAGTAAATATTTCCTCTTTGATATCTAAGCTTTAGATTGTAGTTATCCTAGATCAATTATTCCTGATCGAACCAATAGTGTCTAGACTCAATAGGCCACAAATATCATGTTATGTTGTTTGTGTCTTGTATCTAAAAGACGATATTCCAAAACTGTACAAGGGATTTCAAAAGTTTGTAGATGGATTTGACTTTTAAAGGGGACATGTTAGGTTGCGCAGAAGTGAAGACCAGCTCTCTGATCAGATGTTTGAACATGTTAGAGAAGAGAATGAAGATGATGGAAAAGACAAGGCACATTTTAGGAATCATGTTGTCCCATTTACATTTTAATACAATCGCATCGTATCATTCATTCATTGCTTTTACGGTTGTACTTATTTTTCTCTCTTCTTCTTTTATTTTATTTTTGGGTTTAATATTTGGTTTTCCTAAGTTTAAGGGTTGTCATCAAATTGTATTTTATACTTTTTTTCAATTGTATTTTATACTTTTTTGTTAAACTTTTAGAATTCTTATATCTATCTATCTTATTAAAACTGAAATACATAGATTTTTTCATGTGTGAATTTTTAAATTGAATATGCATGTATTAAAATTTTATTAAATGTATCTAATGAATATGAATATCTTTAATTATGAATAACATTGGAATATTCTAATATTTTTTCACCTAATTTTTACAATATAAATATTTTTAATATAAATTTTTCTCAAAATAAAAAAATTTATAAAGTAATGAAATTTAAAATAACCTGCACAATTTATAAAAAAATTTATATAAACTATATAAATTTAAGTTTGGTCATCTGATATTAAAAAATAATACTCCAACGGATTTTGTTTCACGGTATTCGGATATTATTCGAACTGAACTCATACCCGAATACGTACAGGTGCCCGAAAAAACGAAAAAATTTCCAAAATATCAAACTTAAATTTGAACATGGGATTCGAAATAACTGAAAAATCTAAAAATTTTGAACTTGAACCCGAACCTAAAACTCGAAATAACTAAAAATTCGACTATATTTGAAAAATCCAAAAATGGTCAATCATATATTGAATACGTAAAAATAAAAAAACACCCGCACCATTGCACGTATCAAACTCTAGTATATTCTTAAACACCAACCAATGCGAAGATTATTAATATATTTTATTTGTGATTTTTTGTCGCATGTTCCACTATTTTGGTTGGGGTTAACTAAGATCTGTTGTTATGGTGGCAAAAGAACCAAACAAGTAAACCGGTTTGTACTGAACCAAAATCTGCTCAAGTTCGTTTGATTTCTTATGAACTGAATTAACGGGTAGCAAGACCAACCCAACATCTATTTTATTAAAGAAGAAGTACTATTTTGAAAATAAAATTTTTGTGATGTGTTATTTATATTTTATGTTATTAGAATTTATGATTTAAAAAATAAAAACTTCAAATCAATTCTAGTTAGCTAATTAAAAGTTAAAAAATCATAAATATTTTCATTTTTTATTTGGATTAGAATTATATATTTTATTTTTAACTGCAACAAAATCTCATAGAATCTTTTATTTTACATTTGAAACATTCAAATATGTAAACATTGTTAAAATATAATTAGAATAATTAATATTAGGATAAATTTTAAATTTAAAATAAAAATAAGAAAATTCTTATCATATATTAAATGATTAAAATAAAAGATAATTATAATTAAATAGGTTAATACACTAATTATGTGTATAAAATAAAACAATTTTTTTTGTCACAAAAATAACACAAGCTTATGTTTTCAAATAAATTTATTTTAAAAGTTAAATATTATAAGATGAAATATTTAAATTAATATTAATAAATTTTAATTTACTCATATAAAAGTGAAACACATGGTATATTCTAACCTACGAAACATGTATATTTAAAAATAGATTTATATACAAAATTAATAGTCGGTTTTGCACAAATTTATCAAATGACAAATGACTTATCTAATATATCAATTTGATTATTTCGGTATTCAAAACCGATATGAACACTGACATAACTTACAATAATTAAAAACATGATCAGTTGTACAATGAATAATGAAAGTAACATTTATGCAGTCGCACAGGTCAAACTCTAACTGAAGTTTTAATCAAAACTAGAATTTGATCCGCGCGACCGCACAATATTTTTTTTTTTAGTTTTTAAGTATTCAATTTGTGATTTATCATAGTTACATATTTCGAGTATCATATTCAAATTTTTGGTTATTTTGAGTTTCATATTTGGGTTATGGTTCAAATTCTTTAGATTTTTCCGTTATATCAAATTTCGGGCTCATGTTTAGGTTTGAGATTTTTGAGTTACGGGTTTGGTTCAGATATACTCGATACCCATAACATCGTGAAACAGAACTCGTTGGAGTATTTTTTTAAAATTAGATGACTAAACTTATATTTTTTATAATTTATATAAATTATTTTTATAAATTCTATTTAATTTTTAAAAACTTTTATCACTTTATGAATTTTTTAAAATTATTAATAAATTTTATTTAGAAAATATTAATATTATAATATAATTGTTTTTTAAAAATTATGAATTTATTTTAAATTTGAAAATAGACTATATTTAAATTTTGGTGAAAAGTGATGATTTTAAATTGTGTTTATTCATAATTTTGATAATGATTATGTGAAAAGAAAAATTGAATATCTTTATATATTAATTAAGTAGAGAGAGAGAAAAAATTTTGAATTTATAAGCTGAGTTGTCAACCAGAGAGGATTTTTGGATTGTATTATCCAATTAGATTTAAGATGTAGTTAAATGAGATTTGATTTACAATTAAATCACATTTCGTATAATAACTTAATCATACCTGACATTTATTTGGTAGTTTTCTGATTGGGTTGTTATCAAGAATATTGGTCTAAACCTTTTAGGTAAGTAAAATATCATCATTTTATTAATACTAAATAGTTTAGGTAATTAGCAATAATACGTGGTTTTATTATTTTTATAATTTTTCAACCAGAAGATTATATGGTAAGCTTGATATTTATGTATTTAATGTGATCTCATTTTGTTTAAATTGTGAGCAAAATCAGGAATACACATTCGTTTTGTAGTTAAATTTGTAGTTAATGTGATCATATTTTGATCTCATATATTTCTTTGTGAATCACTAACAAAAGATTTTATACAATTTATTACGTTTTAAAATGTTCCAAATATTCTATAATATCAAGTACCCTACTTGCTATATAAAGATGTAGCTACTGTACATTCTAAAGCATCAAAACACTCAAAACATACGAAGAATAAAGTTAATCATGGTTCAAGAGAATAAAGTTTCCGAACTAAAACCTCACAAGTCAACATGGAATATCGTTGCAAAGATCATTCGATTGTGGAAGCAAGTTACTCCTAATCGAGAAACTTTGGAACTCATTCTTTGTGACATTCACGTAACTTTTAAACATGTATTATTTATATTTGTTATTGTTTTCATTATAGATATCTAATAACATCTTCTAATTAATTTACAGGAGACAATAATCGGTGCAACCATTAAGAAACAACATTGGTCACATTTCGAACGTCTCTTAAAAGAAGGGGAGACAAAGGTGATTCAAATTTTGTTGCTGGTCCAACAGTTGATTCTTACAAGAGTACATATCATCCATACAAGATGTCTTTTTATCAAAACACAATTGTTCAACAATGTGACCAACTGTCGGACACGTTAACTGGTTGGCGTTTCGTACCATTTGATGATATTCTAGGTGGGAAGTTGGGGATTGAATTTTTGGTCGGTAAGTATTATTTTCCCTATGGTTCATTAATATAAAGATTTCTAGATTTTATATTATTTGGTTTTTATGTAAATGTTATTGGACAAATTGTTTCACTCAGCGAAATTCAGTTTTTCACCAATAATAATATAGAAAACCAAAAACCGACTGTTGAGCTGCGTAATTTGGAGTAAGTTAATTTGTATTTTTGATTTAAAATTTATTTTATTGTCATATTATTTTGTTTATATGATGTCTAACTAACTTATTCAAAAATCGAGTGTTACTGTATAGGGATACAAAACTGTTGTGCACAATTTTGTCGAATAAGTCATTGACAAGGTTAATGTTTTAACCTTTTTTTGTTGAAGTTATATATTATTTTTATATTTTTTAGGCATGTTAATGATTATGAGAAAATAGATTTTAGATTTTTTGAGTGTATGTAAAGCATCCAGTTGCACAAAGCTTTTTTTGAACTCTCCATATCTACAAATCGAAGAGTTTAAGGCAAGGTTTGTTTTATAATATGATATCATAATTATTTTTACGTTAACTGTTTATATTTTCAACTTGTCTGATAATAACCTTGCAATATTGAATGTTCCGACGAAAACAAAATCTATTGCATCCTTAGCAACTGATGAGTTTTTTACCATTAATGTGCCTAAATCTATTGATAAGATTCATGAGGCTGCTGAGGTATGTAATCTATGAAAATTTTAAAATGAGGATATATTCTCTATTGAATGTTTATAACTTATATACCTTGGTTATATTAAAATTTATAGGTTGGTAGGTTTTGTTGTTCTATATGAGATCGTTTCAGTTGATGCGAATATGGGTTAGTTCTATATTAGAACTGCTGCCAACTTGACTGAATCAATTGGAGATGTTTTGAGTTGTTTATAAATAATTATATAATTATTATTATTAACAAGCGACTATAGTTTTCAATTTGATTTTTTTGAATTTGTATAGTTAATTGATCCCGCAACTTTACCCCCTGCTTTACTCAATTGGGTGGTCTCAAGTTTTTGTTTATCATTGGGGTTGAACGTGCCAATGTGGTATGGAAATATGACACATTTAAAGTCATAAATGTCGCTAATAAGAGGATCATGACTAATTGGAGATGTACTCTGATTCACATGCTTACTCATTCTGAAAATACCGAGGTAAATTATGGTGTTGTATTAATGTTTAACAATTTCATTCTCTACAGATATTAAATATTCATATCTTGCATTTTTATATAATTAGGGTGAAGGAAGTGCAAAACATTTTTCTTTGATGATATCATACAGTGAGGATAATTCGAATTCATGTTTGCCACTTGATCTTACTCCCTCATCTAAAAGAAAGTCATCAGATTATGACACGGATGGAGAGGTATAAAAGGTGATGGTAACTAAGAATATTCCTGATCAAACATCTGCCATGAAGAATGAATCCCCTACAACATTTGAAAATGCTCTTGACTCAGCTACCAAAATTTAGGATCTAAACGATGAAGAAAAACTGAAGACTTTATCCCATGAGTCAAATGATGCCATTAACATAACCAAGAAGATTTTTCTGAAGTCAATCAAAAAAGAGAAGTCTGAGTAGACTTTGTTATATCATATGTGTTCAGATTACAGCTTGGTATGGTATTTGTACTATGTTTTTCTATTTTTCGAGTAACTTAATGGTTTTCTACTAGATTTTGCAATTCTGGTATATTGATTTTTCTTTTAGTAATAAATTAAATTTTAAATGTTACTGCATAAATCTATAATGAAAATAACATACATATCGGAGAATAACATAAATATTATTATAATGAAAATAATAAATTCAATTTTTCGTTTTCAAATTAGAAGTATAAATGGGTTCAGTCCAAAAAAAGGTATAAGTCCGGGACAAATATTAAGAAAATATAACACTTAATTAAATAAGCATGAACTCCTCATGTCTTTTCTTCTTCTCTCTCATTTTCTTTCAAATCTCTCTCTTCTTCAACTTCTCTCTTCTTCAACTTCTTTAACACTTTCAAACCTCTCTTTTTCAAAATCGCTCCAACGATATTAAGTCTGGTTTGATTTTGTATCTTTCTTTTTTCTGTCTGTTTGTTATCATATTTTTATCTTACCAAACATACATAACAATTTACACATATTCGAGTAATTATTATACCTAAAATTCGAACGGATGCGATTAACCCATTTTTCATAAAATCAGCCATGACTAGCTCATCAAACCCATCATAGATTCAAGACCTAATATCTCCTTCTGAGTCTTTCTGTAAGATCATGAATACCTTATCATCAATTTATTTTTGCATGCGTATATTTTGTTTCTATTTTTTTCCAAATATATTTATCTTTATGTTTAAAATTATGTTAGCCAGTAATAATATTATGTGAATAAATGGAATAGCTTTAGGAAGTGTTGAAAAAATAATCATGACTGTCTAAATTAATGTGATTTGATACTTGTGTAAGGAAAGAGATTTCTTTTAGATTTTGTTATATTTAAAATTAGTGTAAATAAGGAAGCTAACTGTGACAAGTCATATTTTAGATTTTAAATTTATGTAAGTTATTTAGATTTCGTTTTTGAGACATAAATAATGTTTTTGTTTTATTTTTTCAATGAATTTGAAGCTAAGGTAGCAGATAACTTCACATTGCTTACGGTTGGCACGAAGGAAAATGCTATTGTCATTAGTAGTGACACGGATGCTGATTCAATTCAACATACAAATAATCAAGAGGTCACACAAGATGTTCCTCCTAATGTCACTAATGTTGAAATGCAAGAAGTTAACCAAGATGTCAACGAAGATGAGGATGAGGATGATCCAGAGATTGAAGGTGATGAAGAAGAAGATGGTGATTCAAAAAAAGAGGAAAGTGATGAAGAGGATTTCGAATCAGAGAGTCTGGATAAATATGACAAGAGATATTATAGGCGCGGTAGTCAAACGACGAAGCACACCACTAAAGATGAAGAGGGCAAAGGCTGTGGTAGTGGTGATAGCGTCAGATTTTCCCCACCAACCAAGAGCCGGCGTGCAGAAAAGAAACGGTCAAAGAAGCGTTATAAATGGGGCATTTCATCATCGGACAGCGATGTTGAAATGTCAAATAATTTCTAAAACTTTTCAGTTATGTTCAAAGTTATGAAAACCTACAATTTTATCTTCTGATTAAGAACTATGTTATCTCTTTTTTTTTCTAAACTTATCATATATCATATCCTCTAATCGACTTTTATAATTCGATTTCTTATTTTTTTGAACTACATTAACACAATATGTTCAAAATAGATGAGATAATTTACAAGGACTAACATAATTTTAGTCTAGTTAAATCAATTATGAACTTATAAATGTACAATATGATTATTTATTTAGGTATAAGGTTGTATTTGTCAGGCTTAAACTCGGACAAAGGATATGGAAAAGATTACAAACATTATTCATGTACATTTTAATATCTGAATATATGAATTATTTTACTTAGTTGTTTTATAACAAAAGTGTTTGTATTTAGGGTTTAGCTTTTATCAACTAAAATTTAGAGTACAAGACAGCTGAAACCTAATTTTTATTGAACCAATTTCAGAGACTTTAGTGCTTATTTTTATTGTATACATTTATAAGGCTTTATGGCTTAATGTTTATGGTTTGCTATTCCATGGTTTATGGGATTAGGGTTTAAGGTTTAAGGTTTCGTCCTTTGAGGGTTTTTACCTACATATTTAATATTTTTGTAAACAAAAAAAACCCCACATAAACAGAAAATGATTAAGATTAAACTAATAAAGTAGAGTTTGAGTTGATAATTGTACGGAACACAAAGATAAGTTCATAATTTAAAGAAAATAAATTAAAACATAGTGGGTGTGGGGAGTCGGGTCTATTGATCATTAGGAATCTTCAACTTCATCATCAAGCATGGGTCGTAGATGCGGGGAGTCGGCTAACCTACAATAACATACACACATTTAAACATATAGACAACACATGAAGATAGTTCGAAATTTGGAAAACCAATTATAACCATACCTTCAACATAGATTCCATGCCTCTGTAATGTGAGGATCAAAGCGAAATTCAGATACTCCACGTTCATTGGTGAGTCGAAGGTAGTCTGCAATCAAAGCAGTTTGATGTCAGGAATTATGTGACCAGAGGAACCAAATATATAATTTCAAATGGTTCAAACGGAAGTTATGTACAACTAAACCGTTAGAGAGAGACTAAGTTCGAAACACATTTCCTGCATATGAGGTCACAGTTTAGTTTTAAATTTATTGTTAATCAATATTTTAAAACAATAAAATTTTCAGTTAGATATAGTTTAAGGTAACACACAATAAAAGGATTAAAGCAAACCATTGCATATTTGTAGAGGAATCATAATATATGATCATTCATATATAGAGATAACATATTATGTAAAAGTCAACCATATTATACCTCCACTCTTGACGATCCACCAAAACCTTAGAGCACATAAAACATGGCATGACCTTTGTACTTGCACGGCAGCCTCATGATGCACCGAGGGGTTCCTAATTATATTTCACCTGTCATAGAACTCTTTCGCCATTTTCCCATGAGCATAACAGAGGATTTCTAAGCCGCTACAACAAAAGCAAGAATCATGGATGGGAAATCGAAAGACCTCAAACAAAGCATCAAAGAGCAAATAATTACAAACAATCACAACGCATATTAGAGTATTCCTAATTTAGTAATGCATATAATGAACATAATATCAAACAACCGTTTCCACAAAGAACATCATAGACACTTTTGATTTAAAACGTACTCTGCATCACGAAGTTTGAAGTCCAGAATCATGTTTTCAATCAGCCAGACTTCCTCAGGCAAAATATCCACAACACTGTGTTGCTCACCAATGTTGACCAAAGACTCGATCACATCAACTAAAAAAATAAAATATGTTACTTTTAAATTTATTAGTTTTGAAGACTTTAACATCGACAAAAATCATGTACGTTAATTGAAAGGTTGATAGAATCGCTCCCTGGCACTGAGAACTTCGTGGAATGGTCTGAAATTGGTCAGCGAAATGTTGTTGCAGAATCCCCATGGAGTCTTCACAAGTTTTGTGAGATTGGTGAAATAAAAATGACAGAAGTAGATTGTGTTACGTCTTAAAAATAAAGTAATCCGGACAGTGAAGTTCTCTATCTACACAGAGTCTCCCTCACATACATCAGAGGGAAGGTGATCCATGGAATCACAAAAAACGGTCGCCTCTATTTGAGATTCCTTTCTTTATATGTGAAAAATAACATGCAAAATAAAACCCGGACGAATTATGGAAAATTTATTGAGCGATAATAGAGATGTTAAATTTAGGTAATCAGACAAGCCCTAGCTCTGAGTCAGCGAGTATAAGCTAATAAACACGGACTGGAACGCTCTGCTTCTTTCCACAGCCTCAAGATCCTCACCATAATCACACAATCAGTTTTGTTGGAACGCATGATCTCTGACACTGGAGTGTATCCCGCAATTGTAGACAAAAAGATTGTTGTAGATGAATAAAGGTTAAAGATGCAGAGGTCGTAACCATAAAAGGAAGATTTCGCGTAAAAGGGATTTGATAAGTTTTAAAATGGTTTTATGAAATGCCGTGCATGTTCACTTCCTAAGTTTTGGAGGATGACGTAATGAGTGTGAAGCGTGCTACATTTATTGCACTTTATTAATTAACCATTTAGGATAAACTTATTAGTTATAGGGTTTACGATATATTTATTATAGAGATTTAGTTATAAGGTTTGAGTTTATCATAGTTTTGTAGATAATTTGAATGTCAAACATTGTATGATTATATCTAAATCTTTGTATGTATGAACTCGACTACTATAAAGTGCTTAAAAAATATTAATAAATAAATACACTATATGGAGATGCGTAAAATATTCATTTATGTATCAGTTTTGAAGATTTTGCAGCTAAATTTCTTATTTTACATGTCTTCAATCATTATAATATTAGATGTGATCTTTATAAATCATCATTTTATTATAAATATTTTGCTCTTAAATGTTAAATAAAAAAATACATATCAGTAAAATTTAGGAAAGGTAATATTTTGGTGTTTAATGATGAAATATTCTCGAATTATTATCTTGCATCGGTAAAAGAAAATCAGACCAATAGGCAATAAAGTTTTTACGTGACAAGACTATAATGAGATGTGTTAAAAGAGTATATGGGCAACAATTTAGCAGATTTTGTACTTATATTTTCAATTTTCAACGTCATCCATTATTAGATATGATGTGATTTCCATAACTCATAAAATTTTTATTCAATTAAAAATAATGATCTCAGAAGTTAATTACTTTAATCACATCATATTATTATAAGAGGGATGCTCATTATTGTTATGATTTACTTGACTAATCGGTATTAATTACTTACAATATTACTTATGCAAAAATCAAAGTTCGTAATCTTTGTATATAAAAATAGTTATTTTGTTTGTTTTGATCCATACAATATTTATTGTATAATATCTTATAACAAAGTTATAACTAATAAAGTGGCATGTTGTTCAGGCCCATAAAATGTTCAATTTTGGAATATACGAAATCATTAAAAATGAAATGTTTTTTGGTTTTTTATAGCCTTTATGATACATACATAAGTTTTTTTTTTTGTAAGTGAATGGAAACATCTAAAATCGGATATCAGTTACAAATTTACTTTCCATCGAGTGAAAATATGTATTATTGTAAAAAAAAATATACTGCTGTTAGGAATAACAAACTGAATATAATTTTAAACTAAAATTCGATAATATATAAGATATTATTTAAAACCAATTAATTTAGTATCTACTTAAATATCTTTTCATATCATTTTCTTGAGGGTGTTGAGATATTATACGAATATTTGTGATCTCGTTTATTAAAATAGTTTATTTTCAATATTTACCATTTAATATACTGCATAAAAGATCGTAAAAGTTCTTCTGTTTGAGTGAAGTGCTATTATCTTTCAAATTATTTCTAATCATCTGCTTATTAGAATTGAAACCCATATTTTCTTTCGATGTTATAAAAAAGAGGCATAGATACGTTATCTTATCATGAAGAAAAGAACATATAAACAAGGGTATAGTCCTAGTGGTAATTCACATATACCATTTTCTGAGAATGTTTCTAGCTTTCGACCACCGAGGTATATTTCGTATTTGAGATCAAATATTGTCAAATGCTAATGCTTGTTAAAGTTATAATTTCTTTTGTTCCAGTGCTCAATAAGGATTCCACTCATTTGGCACATAATGTTAACGTTTCACCAATTAGTGAAATTTTTTGTTGCATAACACGTGGTACCACCAGTAAAAGAAAGAGACAACAATCTATGCTAAGAACTCATCGCAATGTCTTTCAAGATATAACAAACACCAACGATATATATATA
>OVAN01004490.1:1281-25765 GCA_900406275.1 Anastatica hierochuntica
AAAAGGAATATTTCCACGAAGGGATAAGCACGAATCGGGACGAAAAAGGAAACGAGCCAAGCCCACGAAGATCTATATAAAAGACCCAAGGATGATGGTTGTAAAGAACAACTTTTGACCATCAGAACTTTTTGTCACCGCAAAACACTTAGAAAAACTAGGGTTCTTACTTTGTTTTCGTTAGTGAGCTGCGTCTCAACTAGGTTACGAGCCTACGCTGTAGTTCTAGGTAATCGTCGCCGACAGATCTTGCGGCCACGGCTTAACACCAGTTGCGCACGCTCCGATCACGAATTCGAATAAAATCCCTTAACTTTCTTTGTTATCTATGTCTGTCGAATCGTTCTTCGCTTACGTTTTTTGTTTTACTTTTGATTCGCTCTCGTATTCATTCTGTATTCATTCACGTTTATCTATTCTTACGAATCTTGTTACTTTACCACCGTTAAATGAATGTCACTTCGCAATCTGTTTCGTGTTAGCTCACTTTCGTTATTAGCTTGTTTTCGTTTCGTAATCTGTTTATATCTTAGTTTCGTATTTCTTATTTATTAACTTTTTCACTCACCCCTTGATCTGTCGATCTTTGGCTACAGAGAGTCCGTGAACCACATAACATTGACAGTGATAATTTCGGTTCCCACATGTTGTTGCTTCCGCTTGCACAATCTTCAGGTATGCGGTCATTCGATCGTCTCGAGCCTCATACTCCCCGCTGAACTGGTTCGCGACGAGCTGGGAATCGCAGAATATGCCGATTTTTTTTTCATGAACTGCCTTCGCCAGACGTAATCCTGCGAGCAATGCTTCATACTCCGCCTCGTTGTTGGAGGCCGGGAATGCGAGACGAAAATATTGCTCTATAGTTTCTCGGGTTGGTGAAACAAGCTGCACCCCAATGCCAGACACTTTGGTAGAGGAAGAACCGTCCACGTGTAAAGTCCAGGTACCTGGATCCTCTGTGTCCGGACTCGGTTCTGGGGTTATTTCAATGATGAAATCCGCCATGACTTGTGACTTCAGCGCAGCTTGGGGTTTATATTCGATGTCGTATTTGCTAAGTTCAATTGCCCACCGAGCTAGACGTCCTGACTGTGTTGGGCTGTGAAGTATGGTGCGGAGCGGGTGGTTAGACAACATGGCTATGGAGTGAGACTAGAAGTATGGGCAGAGCTTCCGCGCTGACGTGACCATAGCCAGTGCCAGTTTTTCAGTCACCATGTATCTAGTTTTGGCGTCGGCCAGAGACTTGCTGATGTAGAAAATGGGCTTCTGTTCGTTGCTCTCCTCTCGTACTAGGACTCCGCTGACCGCCGCGTTGGACACCGCGATGTAAAGGTGTAGAACTTCGCCAGTTTCTGGTTTGGATAATATTGGAGGCGTGGTGACGTATGTCTTCAATTGGGTGAATGCCTCTTCACATGACTCATCCCATTCAAACTTCTTGATGGAGCGAAGCTTCAGGTAGAATGGGAGGCACTTTTCGGTTGATCGGGAAATGAACCTGCTCAGGGTCGCTATCTGTCCAGTGAGCCGCTGTACCTCCCTCATTGTTGTTGGTGACTTCATGTTTATAATAGCGGAGAGTTGCTTGGGATTGGCCTCGATCCCGCGCTGAGTCACCAAGTACCCGAAGAACTCTCCGGAGGTGACGGCGAATGTGCATTTGGTCGAGTTCAGCTTCATGCCATATTTATTGAGAACTGAAAAACACTCTCGTAAAGGGCCGACATGATCATCCTCACACAATGATTTGACCAGCATGTCGTCAATGTATACCTCCATCGTCCTGCCGAGCTGATCAGAAAACATTTTGTTTACCAACCTCTGATACGTTGCGCCAACATTTTTGAGGTCGAATGGCATCACCTTGTAGCAGTAGAGTCCCCAGTCGGTCACAAAGGCCGTCTTTTCTCTATCATTCGGGTGCATGAGTATCTGGTTATATCCGGAGAAGGCGTCCAGGAAAGATAGCAACTGGTTCCCGGCGGTGGCTTCAACTAATCGATATATGTGCAGTAGAGGGAAACAGTCTTTCGGGCATGCCTTGTTGACATCGGTGAAGTCCACGCAAACCCGCCATTTGTCGTTCTTGTTCTTGACGACCACCGGGTTGGCTAACTAGTCTGGGTACTTGACTTCAATAATTGAACCGGCTTTGAGCAGTCGTTCTACCTCCGCGTTGACTGCCTCCGCTCTCACCGTGCCGAGCTTCCTCCGCTTTTGGCGGACTGGCTTGTATGTCGAATCGACATTGAGCTCGTGGAATATAATGTCCACTTCTATCCCCAGAATGTCGTCTATTGTCTAAGCAAAAGTGTGCTTGTTTTCTTTGAGGAACGTTACCAACTCCTTGAAATTTTCTTTCTCTAGATTCGCCCCGACTCCCACGCAATGGTCGGGGTTGCCAGGGTCGATACACACCTGCATGATTTTATCGACCTTAGGGGTGGATGGTTCAACTCGATCTGCTGCCTCCGGACTTGATTTTGGAGCTCGGATTTGGAATGGGTATTGTTCTTAGGACCTGCGTAGCTTGTTTTCATTAACGTAGCACAGTCTGGCCGTCCGCTGGCTTCCATGGACGGTTACCACACCGTGCTCCATCAGGAACTTGATACACTGATGGTAGGTGGACGGTATTGCCCTCATTCAGTGTATCCAAGGAGTTCCCAATATTACATTGTATATGTCTGGGGCTTCGACCACCGTGAATTTTATCTCCATCTTCACACCGCCAATGAAAGTGTTGAGCTTGATCGTCCCTATAGACATTGTAGTAGCACCATTGAAAGCGGTTAAAGGCTGTTTGGATTTCTTTATGCGTTCTTCAGGGATTTCCATTTTTTTGGAGTGTCTCTTTGTAGAGGACGTTTACTGAGCTGCCCGAATCAATTAGAGCTCGGGCTATCTCGCAATCCTCGATCATGAGCTCAAGTACTAGGGCGTCGTTGTGAGGTTGCGTAACGCTCCTGGTTTTCCATTCTGAGAATTCTATGACGGTATCCTCTCTGATTGCTGCTTGGACATCGTCGGTGGTTGAGTTTGCCTGCTTGCTGTAGCTTTTTATTGATCGGACCGTGTCGTTGAAGAAAGGACTTGGCCCCATAATCATATTGATTCGTTTCCGAGCTGTTGAGGGTTCCGCCTTCTCCATCTGCCTCGCGTCCCGATCCCGTTTCGGTGGTTCCATGTCGCTATGAGGCCGCGCCCCCTCACGATCTTCGTTCTTCCTAGCCAGCTCCTCCGTCTTGTATTTGTTAAAAAAATACTGCTTGAACCCGTAGCATTCCTCTGTCGTATGCCCCGATGTGTTATGAAATTCGAAGAATTTTTCAGAGGTTCTGGACCCGTCGCTCCGTGGTCAGGTGTTGGATCTGGACTTGTAGTTGGATTTGGATCCCGAGCTCCGCTCTGATCCTTGGGAGTTAGATATTTGGAACGACCTGTGCTTGGAATTGCTTCCCTCAGATCGGTGTCCGCTGGAAGATCGCTTGTTATCCTTTTCTTCTTTGGGTCTCTCTTTCGGCGCTGCTTTTGTCGTAGAAGCATACTTTTCCGCGTACGCCTTCTTTTCGTCTTCTATTTCCAAAAACCTGGAAGCGAGGTGAACTGCGTCCTCAAGGGAGGTAGGTCGGTTGTGCATAAGGTCCTCCCGAAGTCGGGAGTTGTACCAAAGGGCATTCCGTAAAGCCGCGATGCCTGCCTCGTCGCTGACGACCATGTTAGAGATGACTGCTTTGAACCTGGACAGAAACGATCGCAGGGATTCGTCTTTCTTCTGGGTCATCGTCCAGAGGTCGGCATCCGAGGCGCCCTTCTCGATGAACATCGAATAATGCTTAATAAAAGCGGTTGACAGCTCGTTGAAGCTGTCAATTGAGTTTGCCTTCAGGCGGGAAAACCAGTTAAGAGCTGCTCCGGAAAGATTTTCGACGAAGAGCTGGTAATATCCGGCGTTTTTATCAGCTTCGTTGAATTTGGTTTGACCCATCGCGATGCAGAATGCGGTCATGTGAGCTCGGGGATTTTTTTTTCCCTCAAAGGGCGCGATCTTGAGCTTGATGCTCGGAATGGTGGCTCCTACGATTCGGCTTGTGAAGGGTGTTCGCTAAGTTTCTTCAATGACTCGGTGAACCTCTGGCGCAGAGCTTGTGGCCTTGTAGATCTGGGACTACATTGTCCGGAGCTCGGCGGTTGCCTGGGCGAGTGTCTGCTTTAGCATTTGCAGCTCGGAGTCCGCATGGGCAGACATCCCTCCTAGAGCTGAGTCTTGTTGGCCTTGGTCCCGATCTCCGCCCAACCTCTAGTCACCCTGGGTCGCCTCGTAGTCAGGTCGGGCTTCCGAAGCCCGGAGTTCCCGTGTGGAGATCGGGGCGATGGAATTTATCCTTGCGAGCTGGGCGGCCTGAGCCTGCGCCAACTCCTCCAGCCGCTGGCTTGACCTCCGATCTTGCTCTTCTTGTCTTGCGGTCCTTTCTACCAGTAGGGTGAAGATGTCGCGCATGTTCTCCGGGACTTGGTCCAATGCCGCCTGAGCGTCGAATGCTGGAGTAGCCTGCTCTTGCCCCTGAACCCCGGTTGTTGGATCGACGTTGTCGCCGTCGTGAACTCCTGGGAGAGCTAGGCTTGTTCGTCCATCGGTTTCGTTGTCACCAGACATGCTACCCTGAAAGCAAAAAGGGAAAAAGAGACAGGTAAAAACAAAAATGCGCACTGACTTACATGGTATCTGATGTAGTGAAGCGGAATCCACCCCCTTCTAGCGCCAATTGTTGGATCCGAAATCCACACAGAATATGGGGTGTATAATTTGAGACACAATGTGAGAAAAAGCTATAGTTTTATTGATTTGTGAGTGAAATGTTTACAAAGGCTGGTAGCAAATTTCTCAGAAAAAGAATTTGATCCCTATTCTTGAGCTTCTCCTTCTCCTTTTATGCCCTCCTCCCCTTTGTAACCGCTCCATTAATCAGCATTCACTCCTCTCATTAATGTCGATTCTTCAGTTTTTATTCATTTTTAGCTTGAATTGGTCGGGCCTCTCTTTCTTCTTGCCAGTAAGGCCGAATTCTCCTTAATGGGCCTCAATGGCCCGTTAGCACCTCGATTCCCTGATTGAATCCTAGGTCGGTTCACTCTGAACCGGGTACGGTGCGTACCACCTCCACTAGTGGAACAAAAAGTTATAGTTCCTAGGATGTTTGTTTATGCAAATTTTTTTTGTCTAGGATGAGACGTCGCCAGTTCCTGATAGTCATTGCATTTGCAAAGACTGTTAATAAAAGTCAGGGATCATTGCTGCAGAAAGTTGGTTTGTATCTTCCTAAGTCGGTATTTTCGCATGGTCAATTGTATGCGGCGCTTTCGAAAGTTCGGTCAAGATCGAGGTTAAAGATTTTGATCACTGACGAAGAAGAGAGATTTCAGAGCACAACAAAGAATTGGTGTATAAAGAGATTTTCCAAAAAAAACTGATTGTTACTCACAATCGTTTTTCTCCTTTAGCCATGTATGAGGTACTTCTCAATATATGATTAGTTTTAAAAAAACTGTTAAATTTTGTTTCCTTTAACATACTTGTCTGTTTTATAAATGTCAATATTAAACTAATAGTTTAAAAGTGGTTTTTTTTCACGGTAGTTATGTGCACTGAGAGCATCACACGGAGACATGGCTTATGATGTATTCACTCAGGTTATTTAGGGGGTGGTATTCGATTCCAACTTTCAATGTATTTTAATGTAATTGTATTTGATAGTATTTTAATGTAGTTTATTGAATTCTCTACATTACATGATTGATTTTTGTAGAATTGCTTGTATTGTGTTTTGATAGAATTTTGATTTGCGTGTATTGTGTTTTGATGAGAAAATTTTGGATGAGAAACTAATAACTGCATTGTTTGGATGAGAAACTGTCAAATAAGCTATGGCAGATCCTTCTCGACCTGCTACTGGATCC
This sequence comes from Anastatica hierochuntica, assembly GCA_900406275.1. Lineage (NCBI taxonomy): Eukaryota > Viridiplantae > Streptophyta > Magnoliopsida > Brassicales > Brassicaceae > Anastatica > Anastatica hierochuntica. The sequence goes on from OVAN01004490.1 coordinate 7,246, forward strand.
TTCACAATATCAATAAAATGAACACAGAGAATTAAACGAAGAATTAGAAACTATCTAATTCTGAAGGTGGAACATTATAAGTCGGTTATTTACGCCATCGACGATGAGTAAAATTATATAGACAAAGAATCAAACCTTTTTTCTGAAATCATGTTCTTCTCCAAACTGTAGATTTGATCTAAGAGGCGTCAATTAACACATAGAAATTGTGGATGTATTTTGTTTGTTTATATCTTCTGTACAAATACATCAAATCCACAACAAAAAAGCTGGTATTTGTTTTACTCATAATTTTGATTACAAAACACGTTAAAATCCATTTTAACTGACATTCTCTAATATCACGTAGATATTGAATAACAGGTGATTCTATTGTATTTTGATTTACATCATTAAATTACATGATCCAATAACAACGACTTTTAATGTATTTTAGTGGATTACACGATTGAATAACATTGTATTTGATTTTGATTTTAAAATACAATCAATTACAACAAATTACACAATCCGATACCCCCTAATCATTAAGAAGATCAAATTTAATTTAATTAGATCAAATTTAATTAGATAAAAAAGAACCTAATCATTTGGAAATTTAGGTGGAACAAAGATCCATAACAAGCATAAAATATGTAATATTTTATTTTGTTGGAATGTAAAACTTTATTTCTATCAAAGGAATTTTTTACAATTTAATTCAGCTAAGCCTTATTTTTGCCAAATTAAATGAAAGAATGAAAAAATCTTTGAAAGGAAAAAAAGATGTTACCTATTTTAGGCGACAATAATACTCTACACTTGTTTCAGAAATTTTTTTTCATGTATAGGATGACTTTTCAAGTTTCTACTAAAAAAATTATTTGAATTTTTTGAATATTTGAATTCTCTTGTACGATTTTCTATTGGTTAAATTGACTTTCATTAATGTATTTAAGATAAAAGAGAACGATTAAAAAATTATGTCATTTTTTAATTTATGTGTTTAACTCTAAAACATTAAATATTAAAAACCGAAAGATTATAATTTTATATATGAATTCTATAGCAAACATCAAATAATTTTATCTATTTCATTAAGAGAAGGTGGATGCCCTTATTATGTTGCTACAAAACATTGATCATAGAATGTAGGGGTGAGCGTTCGGCTACTCGTTCAGGTTCGGCTCGGGTCCATTCGGATTTAGAGTTTTCGTGTCTAGAGGTTCAAAACCCATTCAGGTATTTATGTTTTCAGTTCGGGTTCGATTTGGATCTTTGCGGGTTCGGTTCGATTCACGTTCGGGTAACCGTTTAAATTATGTGAAAAACTTTAAAAATCTAAATATATCTTAAAACTTCAAAAATCCAAAAATAAATAAAAATAAATAAATAAATTTAAACAATGCATGACCAAATATCTAAAATTAACATGAAAGTTGTTTTGTTTCGAGTATTTACGTGAAAATCGGTAAATATTTCTGATGTTTCGAGTATTTTTTTACTATTTTTGGGGTTTCTTAAATATTTTTCGGTACTTTTGGATAATTCATATATTTTTCTTCTGATGCTTTGAATATTTTTTGATATTAGATCTTAAAATAATTAATATATTTAAGTTTATTATTATAGTTAGAATATTTTCGGGTACCCAAAATATTTCGGTTCGGTGGGTTCGGGTTCAGTTCTTCGAATATTGAAGTTTAGGTTCTGTTCGGGAATTCTACCGGTTCGGTACCATTTTTGCGGATCGGGTTCAGTTCTGTTCTTCGAGTTCGAGTATTTTGTCCACCCTACTTGAAAGTGATTGTGTAATCAGATTAAGCAGTTTGCTGACCGTGTTATTGAAAGTATGATTATTACTAGTGAAATGGTTGGTCAAAAAATATTGATACCTAGAATGTTTGTTTCTCTTCCCAACACGAGGTTCCCTCTTATGATGCGGCATCGCCAATTCCTGATGACTATTGCATTTGCAATGACTATAAACAAGAGTCAGGGACATACATTGGAAATGGTTGGTTTGTATCTGCCAAAACCGGTATTCTCGAATGGACAGTTTTATGTTGCTTTGTCGAGAGTCCGATCCAGGAGCGGTTTGAAAATACTTATCACTGACGAAAGTGCAAAACCAAAGAAAAATCTACAAATATCGTGTAGAAAGAAGTATTCTAGAACATAAATTGATTTGCGTTTTGGTTTTTTATTATATTTAAAAATTTTAGGGAGATTTTGGTTTTTGTCTTTTGTTTAGAGTTTTGAATCTTAAATTTTTTTTATTATAAAATAATTTAATTATTTTTAAGTATAGCTTTTTACTTAGGCCTCAAGCTTTTTTTGCTTTCATTACGAAGGAATACATATCATAGATTTCGTATAAATATGCTAGCACCTATATTGTTGTACATGATGGTGTCTATAAATGATTGTATTCTTAATTTTGCGCGAATAATTATTACACAGTCTATAGTTTAGTTCTTATATTTTTTTGTTGAAATTGGTTTATTTTCGTGCACACACACGAGCCAACACCTAATATACATTATTAAATCAGGTGCTTCGTTAATGTTGTAGCGCGTAAACGACCTTCTAAACCACATTTTTGGAACATTGATTCAATACACAATTTGAAGCATTTAATATAACCGGAATGCACGTAACTCCACTAATGAAAACTAACGATTTGTCAATATATAAACAACTAAAACGAGCTGATCACATCCACGTGGAATAGAAATACATTCATATATCTGAAGTAAACACGACGCAACAACATACGCAAAAAACCAAAGCACACTTCAGTGGTTTGCTTTGCAAGAGAAGAGAAACTCTCTTAACAACCACTTATTTAATCTTAACTAATCTCTCCTCAAGTTCTGCTAAGTCAATCAGAGCCATATCGGTGACCTGCAAAACATGCAATAAAGTTATATGTACTCTCAAACATAGCAAACTCAGTGAAAAACGACCGTAAGTTGCTTTTAGTTTGAAAACCGTTTAACAAAAACAAAAACCGCACTTGGATATTCCAAGCCGAAACTTGGAATTGAAGGTTACAGTCTAACCTCAAGAAATAGAATGGTTTTACTACTTATCAAATTTAAGGTATTTGATGTTCAAGACAGAAAGAATATATACTTTTGGGTTTACCTCTGCTTGTATGGTGTAAACTAGCCTATCATCAACAATAGTGGAGATGGAGCTGAAAGCGCAGAGACCATTTTCACCAAGCACATGAAGAACACTTGAAAGCTGTGGTTGGTCACCGCAGCAGCTGCTGCTAAACACAATTTCCACCCCCACCAAACACTGACGAACAACCACATGGTTATTCTTATTCATCATCTCCACCGAATCATCATTACTGCTACCCAAAAAGCTCTCTCTAGACACTAACATGAGCTTATCTCTTGTCGAACTCAGCTCCTTGATGTTCCTCTGTAGATACTTTATGTAGTTCACTGCTTCATTCACTTGATCTGACGTCGACCGTTTACCCTAGAGAGAGCCAAGTAACAAAAGTAAACAAACGTAACCAAGAAAGTCATAGATCAAATAAGGAATCGTTTAAGAGAAAGTAATGCAATAGTTAAAGAAGAACACAAAATCAAGACACTTGCTCCAATACTTGATCCCTTTTTCATTTTCTTACACAATCAAAAAGACAAAGATTGAGTAGATCTATACAAGTCATGAAGAATCCAAAATCAAGATTAGGGTTTTAGGAGTTAAGAGTGACCTGGATAAAGTGAAGAGGGAGAAGGGCACGAAGAGAGGCATAAAGGGAAGCCATTTCTTGTCTCCGCTGTCTCTCGGTTTCTCTGTGCATTATCTTCTCCATGTTGTTATTATCTGTACTACATGTCAGATTCCTACCCCTTCTTCTCTTCTCCCTGCAGTCATCCATCTAAAAGCTTCTGTGGTTTTAACTAATAGTAGATATTCCTTTATGAGATTCTCTGATGATGATGAGACAGCAAGATCAGATCTTCTTGGGTTTGATTTTCTTCTTTGGAAGAACAGCTCAGGGCTTTGTTGTAAAGTTGAAAATTATTGCAGTCTTGAAGCTTGAGAAAAAATAATTAAATAAAAGATATTATTTTATAATAGCATTTTAATTGAAACGATGATACGTTGGTCAGACGTATCAGAAAAAGAATGATTTCTTTCTTTTAAAAGTATAAGTTTGTTGATGTCAAAAAAAAAAAAAAAAGTATAAGTTTGTTAGGGGGCGCACCTATTTCTGCATCAGCTCTTTTTTCCTCCGAAATTCCATGTCTTACAATACATTTCTGCGATGATTACAAAGAAATATGAATAAGAACCACATTTTATAATAAAAATCTATTGCATTTGTTGTAGAATTGTATGTTTGTGTGTAGATGATGAGTTTAGTTTTATGTTTACTTATTCGTAATAGAATTTTGAATCAATTCCTTGAAACTTTGAAGATACTCACCGAGAATAGGAAGGTTTTCTCTTATCTTGGTCGATTTCTATCTAGTAGAGCCGGTTTTTTTGCTTCTAAAAAGTTTTCTTTTTCGATATCAACGTTACCCTTGGTAGTAAAAGTAGCATTTCCCCTTGACAAGATCAAACATTATAATATTATATGCCTTCCTGCCAATTAGAGCAGGGATTTTAGAGCCGCGATCAAAGGGATTTGTTTATCCCTACTAGTTTGCCATTAATCTTCGTGTTTATTCCATAGAGTCGGAGATTGACATGTCGTATTAGTTCAGTCATCCCCAGGCTTCTTTGTCGCTATGTTGAAGCCTTTGGTTGACTAGCAAATCTCTGGCTCGGCTCGAGAAAAATAGTTATAATGTTGGTTCTCTAACCTTGTTGTGACGAATCACTAGCTGGTTCGTAATAATGCAACATAATTAAGTGGATATCTTATTTTATTTGTCTGTGGGTTACATTCTAATTTTGAAAAACCATGCCCTCAAAGAGCGCGCTATACTCGTTTTGATCTTTCCCATTTCTTTTTCTCCTTCATGTAATTATTCTCTGGTTTTTATAAGAAAAAAACAAAACTTTCTCACCTCTGCTCTATGTAATTATTTGTTTGTCGTAGCCTCAGATCTCACAGATTTCGTCATTTATCACCATAATCACTCTCTCGCCAACAAATATTCAAGGTGAACCCTACCTCAACTCATATAGGAGTTCGTTTTGAATTTTCATATAGATGTCTAGGGTTCTCCCTTTGTATAGCGTAGCTTCTCTAAATTGGTTTTTGTTTAGAGAGTTTGGCTCCTTGAATCTTAGCCATCAGGGCAACATAGTATTAGAGAATCTGCTGCTCAAATTCAAGAAGAAGCAACAGACAAAGCTCCAATACAAGACTCAGACAAGAATGTCTTTGTCGATCCAAATCCGACATTTCCAAAACCAGAGAAGAACAAGAACTTGGGTCAAACAAATACAAAGCTTGCTAAGCAACATATCAAGGAGAAACTAAAAGAAACGAAACTCAAAAGCCCAAAATCTTCTTCTTCTCAACTCCAACGACTACAACCTACAAAAGACAAAGAAGATGTTATAGCTGGCACAAAGGTACAACATTCAGAAGATATGATCATCCTATAAAACAAATATGATGTTCTTGGATCAAGTGAAATAACAGGATGCTGACAAGTGTCAGAAGATCACATGAGGATACATAGCTAAACTTTAGTATAAAAGCATTATCCCTAAATCTATGTAATGTAAGCCGAATTCAATGAATAAAGCTAAGTTTCATTTTCTAAGTTTCTAGCTTTCTTTTTATGGTATCAGAGCCTATGGAGCAATCCATGGAGCTATTTCCTTTTCCTGTTCTTAATATCAATAACTGCGTCACTATAAAGCTCGCAGAGAAAAATTACATACTCTGGAAGCTTCAGTTTGAATCATTTCTGTCTGGCCAAAACCTTTTGGGATACATCAATGGCACCAGTCTTCAACCAACTACAACCATTCTTGTCCCAACCATCTTTGGAATAACGACACCTATTATTAACCCTAAGTATCAAAAATGGCAAAAGGGAGACCAAGTTGTCAAGGCATGGCTTCTTGGGTCCTTTTCTAAAGAAATACTAAGCATTGTGGTTGGATGCAACACTGCTCAAGATGTTTGGTTAGCCCTGGCAAAACACTTCAACAGAGTCTCATCAGCAAGACTATTTGAGCTTCAGAGAAAGCTACAAACAGTCACAAAAGGTGAGAGATCAATGGGAGATTACCTGAGAGACATCAAGCATTTGTGTGATCAACTATCTTCCATTGGGAGCCCAGTTACAAAAAAACATGAAGATCTTTGCTGCTCTTCATAGTCTCGGAAGAGAGTATGAACCAATAAAAACTTCTATAGAAGGATCCATGGATCTTCACCCAAGTCTTACCTTTGATGATGTAGTACCCAAACTGACTAACTTTGATGATAGGATCCAAGCTTACTCTACCCAGACTGCTATCTCTCCTCACATGGCCTTCAACACTGAAAGATCAGCTCCAACATACTACAATAGAGGCAACAGAGGAAGGGGTTACACCAGATCTGGTAGCTACAGAGGAAGAGGAAGCTTCTCTCCCAGAGGTAGAAGTTTCCATCAGCAAATAACATCACCTAAACCTACATATGAAGATGGGACCAGAATAGTTTGTCATATATGTGGAAGGCAAGGGCATCCAGCTTTAAAATACTGGCACAAATTTAACAACTCTTACCAGTATGAAGAAATGCCTGCTGCTCTAGCTGCTCTACGGATCATTGATGTCTCTGAACACTCTGGGCAAGAATGGTTCCCTGATACAAGACCTACATCTCACATCACTAGCTCTCTGCAGCACCTACATCAATTAGAAATCTACAAAAGGGTCAGATGCTGTGATGGTAGGTAATGGAGAATTTCTACCTATAACTCACACTGGTTCCACATCTATTACTACTTCATCAGGTGCACAACTTCCACTTTGTGATGTTTTAGTCTGTCCTAATATTTCTAAATCCCTATTATCAGTTTTAAAAGTTACAAGAGACTATCCATGCTCTTTTGAATTTGACTGTGACAATGTGTTTGTTAAGGACAAGGTAACAAGGAAGCTCCTAACTCTGAGAACTTACACTAATGGGCTATACTCTCTAAATGAAGCTCCTACTCAAGCTATGTTTTCCTCTAGACAACAGTCTGCTGATGGTGATACGTGGCACAGAAGGCTAGGTCACTCTAACAATAAAATTCTTCACCATCTTGCTGCTTTAAAAAGAATTTCAGTTAATAAGATAGTTAGTTCTATGTGTAAAGCCTGCCAAATTGGCAAAAGTTCTAGACTTCCTTTCTATTCTACTTTTTTTTTAACTCATCAAGACCTCTTGAACGTATACATTGTGATTTATGGGGTCCTGCTCCTGTGGTTTCTTTTCAAGGGTTTAAGTATTATGTCATTTTTGTCGATAATTGGTCTAGATATTGCTGGTTTTATCCACTAAAAAGAAAATCAGATTTCTATGAAGTGTTTTTTGTTTTTTAGGCCTTAGCAGAAAATCAATTACAAGCTAAGATCAGCATCTTTCAATGTGATGGAGGAGGTGAATTCATGAGCTCAATGTTTCAAAACAAGCTTAAAGAAAAAGGCATTCAACAATACATTTCCTGTCCTCACACTCCTTAGCAAAATGGACTTGTTGAGAGGAAACACAGGACAATTAGTGAGCTAGGGTTGACTATGATGTTTGACAGCAACATCCCTCAAAGATACTGGGTAGAGGCATTCTACACAGCAAGTTTCCTGATTAATATTCTACCAACAGCCTCCCTAGACTCTACAGTAAGTCCTTATGAGAAGCTACATAAGAAAGTTCCTACCTATTCAACACTAAGAGCTTTTGGATGTACCTGTTATCCAATCCTGAGAGAATATGCTGCCCACAAGTTTGATCCTAGAAGCCTTCCATGTGTTTTCCTTGGATACAATGAGAGGTATAGAGGCTACAGATGCCTCTATCCTCCCACTGGAAGAGTCTACATCCGCCGCCATACCTCTTTGATGAAACAAGCTACCCTTTCTTTGACAAGTATGCTAGCTTTGGCCAATCTGTCTCCACAACACTACTCAAGGCATGGCACTCCAGGCCTCTTCATCAACACACTTCACTAACATCTACACCTTCTGTCATCCCTGAAACAGACGTACCATCACAACCTGTTAACTCAGCAACTTCTGAAGAAATAACTCAAGTGAGAAAGACAAGACACTCAGTTCCAGAATCAACAAGAGAAGATCACACTACAACTGGAACAAGAGAAAATAACCAACTTCTTCTCAATGATAAGAATTTTCCTAGACTAATGACTACTTCTACTCCACCTTATCACCTAGCAATGATACTACTAGAAAGGAAGGAGAGTGTACTGAGCGTACGACAGACTCTGACTCTGTTCCTATTGGCGACAGCGCTCTCATTCCTTCAACTAGGACAGACATTGCTAGTAGTTCTTCTGCCCCTTCCTCACCAGCATCAACGACCCAACCACAGCTCCAAGAACCTTCAGCAACAGCTTCAGAACCTACCATAAACACTCATAAGATGATTACAAGGTCCAAAGCAGGAATATCTAAGCCCAATCAAAGATATCCTCTACTGGTGCACAAAGTGTCATATCCTGAGCCTAAGACTATTACTGCTGCATTAAAGGATGAAGGATGGACAAAACCTATGGGAGAAGAAATGACTAACTGCTCAAAGACTTTCACATGGTCACTAGTGCCCTATCAACCTTGAATGCATGTTATTGGCTCTAAATGGGTGTTCAGAACAAAACTTAATGCTGATGGATCACTACAAAAGCTAAAAGCCAGACTAGTTGCAAAGGGCTTCAACCAAGAAGAGGAAATAAACTATTTAGAAACCTATAGCCAGTTGTAAGTTCAGCTACAGTTAGGGTAATTCTCAATGCAGTAACAATCATGCAATGGGATGTCAAACAAATGGATGTTCAACATGCATTTCTACATGGAGATCTCACAGAAAATGTTTACATGACTCAACCAGCTAGATTCGTGGATAAAAGCAAGCCCAATTATGTTTGCAAACTACACAAAGCTCTATATGGGTTAAAACAATCTCCCAGAGCATGGTATGACAAGTTTAGTACCTTTCTCATTGAATTTGGGTTCATCTGTAGCACCCTGGATCCTTCTCTGTTCATCTGCATCAAGGACAAGAATGTGATCATGCTACTGTCATATGTTGATGACATGCTAATCACAGGAACAAAGTTCGATCTACTAGATTCTCTATACCAGGTTCTAAATCAGCAATTTAAAATGAAGGATATGGGAAGACTACATTACTTTTTGGGGATCCAAGCACACTTCAAAGCAGAGGGGCTCTTTCTCTCCCAACATAAGTACACATAAGACCTTCTCATTATTGCTGGAATGAATGAATGTACACTAGTTGCTACACCTCTCCCTCTTCAGCATAACAAAGGTCCTACAAAAGAAGATGATGAGCTCTTTTCAAACCCCACTTACTTCAGGAGCCTTGCAGGAAAGCTGCAATATCTCACACTGACTAGACCAGACATACAATATGTTGTGAATTTCGTGTGTCAGAAGATGCATCAGCCTACTCTATCAAATTTCATGCTTCTCAAAAGAATTATGAGGTATGTCATGGGCTCTCTAACTATGGGAGTAACTCTCTATAAAGACACAAATTTTACACTAAGAGCCTACTCAGATAGCGACTGGGCTGGCTGTAAGACAACAAGAAGAAGCACTGGTGGATATTGTACCTACTTAGGCAAGAATCTAATCTCCTGGTCCTCTAAGAAGCAAGATACAATAGCTAAAAGTTCAACAGAGGCGGAATATAGATCATTGTTTGATACTGCATCAGAACTGAAATGGATAAGCCTAGTATTTAGAGATCTGGGAATACCTCTTTATCAGACTCCTGAGCTAATGTGTGACAATCTCTCCGCTGTGTACTTTGCTGCAAACCCTGATTATCACAAAAGGACCAAGCACTTTGAGACGCATTACTATTATGTCAGAGAGCAGGTGGCATTGGGATCTCTACTGGTAAATCACAATCCTGCTCATCAACAAATCGCAGATGTGTTTACAAAATCCTTACCGTATAAGAGCTTCATGTTTCTAAAGAGCAAACTTGGGGTCACGCTTCCTCAGACTCCAACTTTGAGAGGAGCTATTAGAGAATCTGCTACTCAAATTGAAGAAGAAGAAGCAACATACAAAGCTCCAATACGAGACTCAGACAAGAATGTCTTTGTCGATCCAGATCCGACATTTCCAAAACCAAAGAAGAACAAGAACTTGGGCCAAACAAATACAAAGCGTTCTAAGCAACTTATCAAGGAGAAACTAAAAGAAATGAAACCCAAAAGCCCAAAATCTTCTTCTTCTCAACTCCAACGGCTACAACCTACAAAAGACAAAGAAGATGTTATAGCTGGCACAAAGGTACAACATTCAAAAGATATGATCATCCTAACAAACAAATATGATGTTCTTGGATCAAGTGAAATAACAGGATGCTGACAAGTGTCAGAAGATCACATGAGGATACATAGCTAAACTTTAGTATAAAAGCATTAACCATAAATCTATGTAATGTAAGCCGAATTCAATGAATAAAGCTATGTTTCATTTTCTAAGTTTCTAGCTTTCCTTTTACATAGATGGGGAATCTTTCGCTATCACTTCCATTCTCTTCCTCTGCCAGAACCTAGGTTAGACAAAGGCTCCTCTTGGATTCAGCGGTTTGGACCAAGTCTTCCTTTGGCGAAACTTTTGGCTTCCCTGAGTGTTGGATTGCTCATTCTTCTATTGAGGTTGTTCCTAGCCCATCTCTGCCTCGAGACCAAGCTTCTTAAATAAAGGACCTTAAATAACTCAAGAAGAGATATTTTCTACTTGAGTAGCTTGTCTTTGTGACTTTGAACAATTAAGAGTGTGCGCTGGATGTCCACTCAGATGAGATAGTAGCCTACAAACCCTTCTATAAGATAGGCCTGAGAGACAAGGTCCCATCTCCCGTTGCTTAGATTGTGGACTTCCTGGTGTGTCCCCTGGGCAACTTAACCCACCGAACTGGAGCATGCTAATCGTTATTCAGGCCCATAAAGAGTTGCATGGAATTGAGTACGAGATCGGTGAGGTCTTATACACATACTACATTTTTGCCTTAATCAGAACGAGGGGTGCTTCTATATTCATCAGCGTAATAACTCTCCCCTTGAGGAGGTGAAGAGGAAAGAAGGAAAAGACCTTGCTTACAAATATGATTTGTTTAAGAGTTATGTGTGTTATGCGGGTGAGTGAAAAGTTTGGTTTCGCACAACGTGGCTTTCAGTGAGTGGCTACTAGAGGTAATTTTATACAACTTATGTGATTGTATTTAGTTTCTAACCAAGATTTGTTACTTTTTTGCTTTGGCTTCTTATATGGCTGCTTCCCAAGGATATATGAAAGTATTGGAAACAGAAAAACATTCTTTCTGAGTGGCGCGATATCATTTTCTTGATAGCAAAGAGGCTTTGAGGCACAACAACATAAGGGGTAAAACCTCTCCCTCCCTTTCAATTTTCTTTTCTTGATGTACAACCCTTAAACTTGTGTTGCTTTTTGCAGGAAACATATCTTGATCCTTCGATGTCACCCTTTCACCAATATATGATGGCCAATAAATTTGTCTCCGATAAGAGAGAGAGATCTTGAAGAGCATTGCTGAGGAGGATGATGTGGTGATTACTAAGAGCACCCAATCCTTGCTTTCACGAAAGTCAAGTCCGGAGGATTTTCCTCATACACTTTGCTACCTCTTGCTGACATCCATGGCGCCGCATGTTATGACAAAGCCTTGAAGAGCCTAAAATCAAAGGTATTTATATTGGACACTGTATCCATGGATGATGATGATTTCCCGCGGGCCCTTGGTCACGTACATGCTGATCTGCTTATGTTAGTAACTTCTTCTTATTTGGATTTTCCCCTTGGGAAGTTTTTGTAAGTATTATCAAGGCACCTTTATGTTGAATGTCCTATTTTTTTTGTAGCAATGTCACTCTGCACTCATGTCAAGGATACACTTGCCGCTAGTGATGTTAGGGCTGACAATGGGAGTGTAGTTGCTCTGGATTGGTTGCTTAAGCAGAAGAAGCCTGAGGTCTCCAGTGCCAAGAAATTACTTTTTTTCCAAGAGAAGGAGATAACCAAGATTAAGATGAATGTGCAGTCCTTGGAGATCTCCAACCTAAATCATGAGGTGGGTTGCGTTGATAATGGAAAAGGAACGCATGTTATAGAGATCTCCAACCTAAATCATGAGGCAATTATTTCCCGGAAAAGATAGGTATGGCTGTCTTTGGAGCCAAGGTGATAGCCGCTGGAAGCTTAATGCGTTTTCCTTGGATTTTAATAAGACAAGACAACACTCTGCTGGTGCACAAAAAAAGGCAACACTCTGCTTCCTTATGTGTAAGAAACTTTGTGCCTTGCCTTTTAACGTCCTTTATTTCCTCATATTAAGTAATTTTCAATCTCCCAGGCTATTTACCACATTTGGGTAGATAGGCCTATGGTATTTTGAGAACTTTCTCTCTTTTGATGACATTTTCCCAGGATTTGTTAATTGGCATTATCCTGGGGAAACTTGAATCATTTGTCCATTGATCAGTTGTAGGCTTTCTTTCGTAAAATCAAAATTTTATAAGAACATTTCTTTAAGAGTAGGTTAAAAATAATGTAGAAATAAGTAGAACGCTCGTGGGTGAGAATAATTAAAAAGCAAAGTAAAATAATAGATGTGACCTCGTGGTCCTGTCAGAAGTGGTAGGTTTTATGGTAAATTTTGGACAAGACCGTTGTACTACTACGGAAAGCAGAGATCAAAGCAAGGAAAGCAAGGTGTAAAGAGTAGTTTTTATTGATATCGTATAAAGCAAGCAAGGATTACAAGAAAAGGACAAAGAACCATAAAACTTATCGTAGTCACTTTGGCTTAGTCGAATGTGAGGGTGGTTCTCTATAGATGTCGATATTAGGGTATAAGTCGTCTTATTTATAGTAGACCAACCATATAGATGCATCAATATCTCTTAGATATATAGTGCATTTAAGGAGTTATTGAGAATTTTGGATATAAGGAATATTTCTCTATATCCTTGCTCATTTCCTTTTTCTATATATACGGAAGAGAAAAAGAATGTTTCCTTTCCTGCTAGTCGCGCTGTCCTTTGTGGTAGATAGCCATGTTTTCTCATATCCCTGGTAGGATTTCCCTTAATGTTGTTCCCTGGTTATCTGAGCAAGGTTTTTTAGCTTGACTCGGAGAGGATTTATTTACACCCCAACAGTTTGCCCCTTAAGCCATGATTTTGCTCAGTTGAGTTATGACTAAATCATTTTGCTTCTAAATAGATCCTCTTGGCTTTTTGCTGCAACCATGCCAGAGTAATCCCTTTGTTATTGGCGTTGCTTCGTTGAAAATGACGTTACAGTTTCCAAAACTAATAATTATCGAGAGTAGTAATTACAGCGTAGATTCGACTTATCTTGCACATAAATTGACAGTATGACCCATGTCGTTTCAAATCCCAGTATTATATTGAAGATTACGAGAAAACTATTGCCATTCCATCTTGTCTTTATAACCTCTTTTCTAATTAGAGACAAAATATCTCCAATTAATATCTAAAAACTTGATCGTTTATTCAAATCCTTTTATCTTCCACCTCCTTTATTTCCGACTTCAACAACGGTAATCCATTGCCCCTCCTTGTTCTTGGTCCTGGATGGTGATTAAAATTTTACTGTTCACTCTTCTAACACTTTGCTACTTCTCCGTTTTTTTCCATAAAAATGTCAAAAATCCAAGCCCTTGACTCCTTCTCTTAGTATTTGACTTATGTTGTAAAAAAGAAAAGGCGTCCGAAGGACGCCAACTCCAACGGTAAAGATGATAGGTGTCAGGTGGAAGTAGTTTCGCGCTGCAAGGACGTCGTCAACCCCTCTACCGCTACTCTGGAAACTAGGCCAATTGTACCTCGTTGGGAGTTCATTTCCTCTTCTTGCCAGGTCTTTGAACAGCCTAAGGAACAAGGTGTTCCCCGCATATGGCGTCTCCTTTAGAGGATGCGATGTCTCCTCTACTCTGACCAAAGTCCAAGTGGATTTATTGAAGGTGAGGGTGAAGTGTTTCGTCCCTGTTTCCCCATTATTGATTATCCTTCTGGATTTTGGTTGAGCTGCACTTTCTTTTTAATGCTAGCCATGTCTCTCTGCCATCACATTGCATGCAGCGTTATCATCAGCGCTGGTGGACCAAACAAGAGGGAGAACACGAGCCAAGGTCAGCTGACTAGGAAGAAATAGAATAAGCTGATTACTTCTAAGAAAGTGGTCAAGGCTTTGGAGGAGAATCTAGCAAAATCCCATGGAAGAGGGGAGAGCTTGGAACTCAACGATGCTCTCCTGTCCTCTGAGGTAAAGAAGCTAAAATACGACAAAAGGGAGTTGCTGGAACAAGTCGCAACCCTTCAGAAGATAATGTCCACCTAACCTAAGGAGAGGGACATGATCGTACATGCTACCAATGTGGTGGCACGCCGGTCCCTTGATGTGTCAGTATTTTAGTAGGTTTTTAGTACGATTTTCATTCGAGATCTATGATTTTTAGTATGTATTCGGATTGTTTTGGCGCGATTTTGTGTTCTTTGTAGTTTTTACTATATTCGAGTTTGAATGTGCGAAAAGGAAGCATTTTGGATGGATTTCAAGCCTCGAAGGAAGTGTTCGCGCAAAGCTGGAAATGGCCAGATTTTTGGACACCGTTCGACCGATCCATGGAAATGGATCGATCGATCCCTGTCCCAATTTTCGAACCGATTTTACTAAGAACCAGACCGAACTTAATTCAGACCGGATTTCATCAAAAAGACCTAGACTCGAGTTTCTCTTTGTATTATGCAATTTTTCAGACTTTGAGAGAGCTTTGAGAGAGTTTGTAATGTAGGGAGAAGAAACATCTTAGATCTTCATTGAGAAGCTTTCCGAACCCTATTTTTACTCTTGTTTATTGATTAATACGTTCATGTCTCTCTCGAAATTGATTTGTGTTAATTCTCTGAACATGTGTGAGTAGTTTAATCGTTGGATTTAGGATTCTTACAAAGGGGATTCATGATTTGCTGATATAGGATTGTATGTTTAAGGATATTATCTAATTGATCTTCGTCTATAGTTAATCGTAATGCATGAAACTGAATTGATCACTTAGTTTATGATCTTAGGTTGTTTCACTGTTGGAAGGTGAATGATTAAAAGCCTGAAAGAATTTTCGATGAGTAATTCTTCTTAAGCCAGCGGAAGTTGATGTTTAAGTGAATTGTGAACCTATCAAATCTGTTAGTAATGCATGACTAGAAATCGAGGGTGAAAGGAAGTTAGTCTCGAGGTTTCTAGTGCATAGGGCGTTGATACTACAGAAGCAGATCAGTTCTATATTAGAATTTGAGTTCAATACGGTTCTTAACCTCTTCCCTAATCTGTAGTTCAAGTCAACAGTGAAATGTTTCCCTGAGAATACCCGATGCCCAACACTTTTCCGAATTGTTTCCAACCTCGTTTGCTTGCTGCTTTTCTGTGCTTTCTTATTTTCGGCAATTGCATCATTCTTAAAGATATCTTTTTAGCCTTCGGCCGCTGTTTGATCTTATCTCTTCGTGCTACTCTTTGGTCTCAGTGGATTCAATCCCGAACCACTACAACGTACATCTTTACGCTTGCAGTGATATCTCGGGTGAAAACCTGAGCATATCAAGTTTTCTGGTACCGTTGTCGGGGACCAATAGGGAGTCTTAGAACTTAGGATGATTGCGTGCCTAAGGTATTTTTCTTTATTTTGTTTAATCTCTTCTTTTTCTTCTTTGTTTTTGTGCTTTCAGGTGCTCAGGAATGTTGCAGCAAGCTGGTGCTCAGCAAGCTGGCCAATAGAATGTTGCAGCTACGGGGCAACAATGCGCAAATCAATCTCAACAGAGGATGACTCTGGTGCAAGATGATACTCTGGAGGCCTTCTATGTGAATCGTGCTGGGATTCACCAGCCTCCCATTGAGAAGAGAGATTTTGAGATCAAGACAGGTCTCATTAACTTGGTGCAGCAGAACCAGTATTATGGGTTGCCATCTCAGAACCCTATGCACCATCTGGATAGATTTGAAGACATTTGCAATACTATTTAGCACAACGGAGTACCTGTAGGTTGTTCATTTTCTCTCTAGATGACAAAGCTACAAGATGGTACAATAGCCTAGAGCCTGATTCTCTGAGGCTTTGGGATGAGATCAAGGCTGCCATCCTGGGGTGTTTCTTCACGAAATCGCGGTCTATGTCTATGAGGAACAATATTGAAGGATTTCGCCAACTGAATGCTGAGAGTTTTCATGCAGCTTGGAAGAGATTAAGAGAGTATCTGAATGATTGTCCTCATCATGGATTCACAAATTGGAATCTCCTCAACATTTTCTACAATGGAGTTGAGGAGAAATATCAGAACGCTATGGACACTGCTAGCAATGGCTATTTCAGTACGAAGACTGTGCAGGAAGCTTACCAGTTGGTGAATAACATAGCGAACAGTCATGCCAATCACAAATCAGACTATGAGCATGGTAGAGGAGTTGTTTATCTGATGCAAAGATAATTGATGATCTGCAGTCAAAGATCGATGAGCTAATGAGGAGAAATCAGCAGGGTGTGCACTTTGTTGGTGAGCAAAATGAAGCACCTGTGCTTCAGGAGCAGAAGATGGGACAAATGTACCAGGAGTACATGTCTGATGAGATGAACGGTGGACAAGTAGATGTCAATTACATTGGTGGGCAAGGAAACTTCGATAATAGAGGTTTCAACCAGTAGAATCGATTCCAGAACAAGCCTTACAATCAGAATCAGAGTGTCTTCAACTCTGGAATTCAGAACAAGAACAATGGCTTTGGGAACAATGGCTATCAACAGAAGCAGTTTAATTCAGAAGTATTCAAGAACAGCTATCAGTCGGGGTATAAGAATCAGAACCAAGGAAAAGATTCTGCGTCTTCTGAAGATAGTGATCTGAAACAAATGATCCACCAAATGTTGGAGAATCAGACAAAGTCTGGTGCGCAGATCAATCAGAAAATCGATGGCGTGTATAGTGACCTCAATGGGAAGTTTGAGGCTTTGAGTGTTCGAATGAAGATGCTGGAAACACAAATTGCTCAGACTTCTGCGAGCAATAGAGCTCCTCTAGGTGTTATTACAGGCAAACAAGAGCAGGATCCGAAGGAATTTTGCAATGCCATAATAGTTCGAGGCAAAAAAGCGATTGAAGGTTCATCTGGGACAAAGATCCATCGATCCCTGGCCTTGGATCGGTCGATCCATATCTCAGAAAACCATAGAAATTTGTGAAATTCTGCGATTGATCAATCCCCTGAAGCGATCGATCGATCTAGAAAACAAGACAAGGATCGATCGATCCCTGTCTGCGGATCGATCGATCCCTGTCCTGACGAAGGGGTATTTGATTCTGGAGAAAAAGATAAGGATCTATCGTTCCCTGTCCTTGGATCAATCGATCCCTGTCCTGACAGGAAGGTTCGAATTCTATTGATGAAACGAAGGCGCGGGAAGTTGAGGATGAGTATGTACCACCCCCACCCTATGTTCCCAAGCCTTCATATCCTTCCAGACCCCGTCAAAAGATCAAGGAACGCAAGTATGAGAAACTTAAGAATCTTGTTGGTGAATTACATGTGCGATTGCCTTTTGTTAAGGCAGTCAAGATGGTACCATCTCTTAAGAGGTACATGAAAGAGATTCTTGCAGATCGCATGACCCAGGAACAAGGTGTATCGGTTCTTACTGCGGAGTGTAGCGCAGTTCTTCAGAACATCACACCGTAGAAACGCGAAGATCCAGGTCCTTTTGTCCTACCTTGCACGATTGGATCTCTTACCTTCGAGAGATGTTTGTGTGACTTGGGCTTAGGAAAAAGCTTGATGCCACTGTCTGTCCCATAGAGGCTGAACTTGGTTAACTATAAGCCCACAAAGATATCTCTAAAACTTGCAGATCTATCAGTTCGCAAGCCAATAGGTATTCTCGATAACATTCCTGTTGGTGTTGGTAAAGGCTATGTTTACACTGATTTTGTAGTGTTGGAGCTTGACGAAGAACCCAAGGATCCTATTATCTTGGGTAGACCATTCTTATCTACTGCTACAACTATGATTGATGTTCAGAATGGTCAGATTGATCTGTATGTGGGTAAGCTAGATGTGCGTTTCAATCTAGAGAAGTCAACCAAGAAGCCTACCATAGATGGGCAAACATTTTGGGTTGACACATTGACTGAGGTGATTGAGGAGGCTGTAGAGGAACCTCACACCGAGGAGTCTTTTCAGATATTTGTATCTCGGATTAATGAAAAGAATGGTCTGTTGAGTAAAGATACAATGGAGATAGCTGAAAAGAATGACG
>OVAN01004491.1:0-25764 GCA_900406275.1 Anastatica hierochuntica
CACCCTTCTTCGTTACTTAGTCACACAACCAACCATCCCCAAGTGACTAAGAAACGTGAAAGGTGGCTCGGATACTCCCTCTGAGACTTGCGGTACACTTTCTCCCTCGGTAAATCTCTGTCCCGAACACTGTCGGACATGAATACTCAGCTTCCGAACGTTCTGTTCAGATTTTACCATGCGCCGAACGCACCAGAACACCATCCGATCACTGTCACCGTTCGGAACAGCCTTTCCGAACGTTCTATCTCCATTTTCCTTGGTCGGATCTCTGACCCGAGCACGACACCCGAGTAAAACTCCCTGGAAACACTCTTGGAACTCATCCAGACACAATACACGATCTGTTCTGCATTTTCTCCATCGGATTCGCCAATCCGAACACGCATCCATCATCGCTAATCATATATTTACCTTTCGGAACAATTTCTCTCGGTCGGAACTCTTATCCGAACGTGTATCTTCACACCCTGGACCATTCAACCAGTAATGACTCGAGCATTCTCAGTCCCGATCATCCTTCTGCCTTTCCGAACACGTTACGCAGACTGTTCTGCGTTTTACACTATCGGATCTTCGATCCGAACGCGCACAGCCTTCGTTTCTTCATCGGAACTCCATAAACCCTTGTCGGATCGTTAATCCGAACATAATTCTCGTGTAACCTTCTGAGACACGCCTCTTAAGCACTTTCCGGTCAAGATGCACGACCAATTATGTGCTTTCCACTATCGGATCGACGATCCGAACGCACACAGCCTTCGCCGATCATAGATATCTCTTTCGGATCAGTTCATCTCGGTCGGATCTGTGATCTGTTCATGACTCACGAGTAAATCTTCTGCAAAACGTCTATTAAGACATTCCAGACCCGATGCACCATCCATTGCTCGTATTTTCTATCGGATCAACCCATCCGAACGATTTCTCGCACCAGACTACGTTCGGATGCTCTGTCCGAACGTACAGATAACATTTTCTCTCGGTAATCTCCCTTCGGAACGTGAATTCCTTGGGATTTTCTGAGTCAAACTCATTCTGGTCGTCATCCTTGAGAAAATGACCGTTCCTTCCTTTTTAAAACACCATTTGGGCGCATTTTCAACTAGAAACCCGCTAGTAACCGCTCGTAACCGTCCGTAACCGTCAGTAACTGTTCGGAACCGTCAGTAACTGTCCGTAACCGTCCGAAATCGTCCGAAACCGCCAGTAACCGTCCGGAACCGTCCGTAACCGTCTGAAACCGCCAGTAACCGTCCGTAACCGTCCAAAACCGCCAGTAACCGTCCGGAACCGTTCGTAACCGTCCGAAACTGCCAGTAACCGTCCGAAATCGTCCGGAAATCATTTATGCCATTAACCAACATTCATCTAAGTCTTATTTTAGCTTAGACTTCCTTTCCGGACCAGCTCATTTCTCCGGAACTCAATTCCTTTATGCGGTTTGGATACTCGGTTTTCCTTACTCAAATTCCCAATTTTCAAATACCAGTTTAGCTAATGCTTCAGTAACTATTCGGATTATGTCTTTCTCGACCATAATCCTAGTCCACCCAAATTTCCGGTAAGGATTGCCAAACGCGGGTGTTACAAGTCTCCCCCACTTAGAATGAATTGGTCCTCGAATTCTCAGTCACACACCCGTGCTCCACATCCTTGTACATTTTCACTTATTCACTACACTCGTAGCTTTGTCATTACATTCAGTTCCTTTCCTTTTCGTTTAACATTTACAGTCACATATTGGCAAACTCATTGGTTCCCACATATGCTCATAAACACACCTTGGCGGACTCACTGGATCCCCACAGGCGATAACAGTCACGTGCCAATCATCCATAGCATATTGTAGTTGTTAGGTAGGAATTCATTGGCCCAAAACAGATTTGTCTCGGCGAACTCTTCGAGTTCCCAAGAACACAGTCACATAAACTCGTCAAGCGTGATTACCCAAAGTTACCAGGCAGCTCGCGACCAGACAAGCCTTAGCGAACACACTTGTCCCTAAGCTTGCCATGAATCCGACTCCCAAGTAAAATGAATCAATCACCAAGAACGAGCAACAGAAACGCTTGGCAAACCCACTTGGTTCCCAAAGACGCTAACAGAACTGGCTACGATCATAGGCCACTTATGGTACATACAGAAATGCAGCATTGGATAGGAAAAATCTTGTTTAGATATGATAGGAGATGAGGATCGAATAGAGGATAGGAAAGCAATTGCTCAAACATGGACCACTACTTGCAGAAAATTTTCACCAGACAAGATCTCACAATCTCTCAAACATTTCAAGAATACACTGGCACTTTAGAGGAAAAAAGCTCAGACAAATTCTTAAAAGAGAATAAATAAAAATTCAAAAGAACCTTCAAAGGGAATACAATAATCATCGTATCAATTACTCTGTTATTTAAGATCTAAATTCTTAATTGGTGCATGAGTACAAAAAGGAAGAAGAATTTTGGAAGACTAAAAGCATAATTGAATGGCTTAAATCAGGTGATCGAAATATTAAGTATTTCCATGCACAACTCAAGCAAAGGTGTCACTTAATCAGATTACATCAATCAAAAATGAGTTTGGAGATACAGTTTATGAAGACTGAGCCATTCAAGATATCATCAAGAGGTATTTCATTAACTTATTTAGTTCAAGTGGCAATTTTAATGTCTCTCAGGCCAGAAGATTGATACCAATTCCAAGGAGAGTTACACATGAGATGAATTGCTCTCTCGCAAAACCAGTTATAGAGGAGGATATTTATCATTTCCTAAAATAAATGAATGTAAACTAGGGACCAGGTCCATATGGCCTCAATGTTAGTTTTTATAAGGATCATTGGTATGCAATCAAATCTAGTGTGGTTGATTTCATCAAACACTTTTTTGATAATACTGTCCTAGAACAAGAAATGAATCATACGCATATATGCATGATACCAAAGGTTGAGAATCCAATAGAACATAAAGACTACATGCATATTAGTCTTAGTAATGTAGTCTATAAGATCATTTCAAAGATTCTTGCGGAAAGGTTGAAACCTTGGTTGCATTGTTTAGTATCTGAGAACCAATATGCATTTATCCCTGGTCAACTTATCACTGACAATGTTCTTGTGACACAAGATTTGATACATAGCATTATGACTCGTAATAGAAAGACGAAGCATATGGCAGTAAAACTTGATATAATTAAGGCTTTTGATAGATTAAAATGAGGTTATGTACAATATGTGCTTCCAAATATGAGTTGTGAGGATAAGTGGTGCAAGTGGATTATGATATGTATCCCTTCTGTCACATATTTTATTTTGTTCAATTGGTTAACTACATATACAGAGAGGTATCAGACAGGGTGATCCCATTTCTATACATTTTCCTTTTGTGTACAAAAGGTCTTTCACTGTTGCTAAATCAAGCTTTTCACAAAGGAGATATACATGGATTCAGAGTTGGTAAGAGTGGTCCAACCATATCAAATCTACTTTTTGCTAATGATTCACTTGTGTTTTGTCAGACAACAAGTAAAGAGTGCTCTAATCTAATGGCAATTCTGAAATTATATGAGCATATTTCAGGGCAAGCAATGAGTTATAGCAAATCTTTAATCCTTTTTGGTAAGAACACTCCAGTGCAAATTCAGAATGGGATTATAGGCATCACCAATATACATAAAACATGAACTTGGCAAATATTTTGGGCTGCCTGAAAAAGTTGGAGCTGAAAAGAATGAAACTTTCTCATACGTGCATAAAAAAGATTAAGGCAAAGGTCAATAGGCGGTATACAAAGCTGTTAAGTCCAAAATGTAAAGAGACACTCATAAAAGTTATAATTATTGCTTTATCTATGCGGGAACCGAAATTCACACTGTCGATTTTTGTAATTGGCGGAAAGCCAAGAAACCTTAACTTTCCTTGAGGTTCCAAATTTCTGCTAAGCCAAACGTCAAGAGATCATAATACGAAATAACAGACGAAATAAAAGTAAAAAAGGAATCGAAACAAGAATTGAGCAATCGAGATCTTAATCTGAATCTGCGTGTGAACGTTGCAAAAGGTGATAAGCCTTAGCCATAAGAGCTGTAGGCGATTTCACAAGTTCTAACAACATAAGACTTGTAAACCTAGTTAAGTCGCAGCTTCTAACAAAAACGGAAAAATAACCTAAACGTTTTGCGATTAAGTAATTTTTACGATTTCTTTTGGAGAAGTCATTCTTCGTGTGATTACACGGCGGTTTTTCGGCGAAATGATGAGTCCAATAATATAGATAAGATAATATCGGCGCTCGAGTTAACCGTTATCATTTTATACGATCGATACAAAGTTTTTACCTAAAAAAGTCTTTGCGATTGTTATCGTAAAACTATAACGGAAATCCCAATTGAGACGAAACGAGAGACAGTCGAGCAAGATCCGAAGGAGAGGATGATGAAGAGAACGTGGTCTAGTAAACCATGGGCAACTAGACGTTATCCGTGTCTAGTCGTCTGTGGGCGACTAGACTTTGTCTGTGTCTAGTCGCCCGTGAAAGTCTAGTCGCCCACAGGCGACTAGACATTGTTCTTGTATAATTGCTTGTGGGCGACTAGACTTCGTGGAGAGTCTAGTCGCCCATGGGCGACTAGACCTTGCTCGTGTCTCAAGAGCGATGCGGTTATCCGATATTTACGGTGATTGTTTATCGCCCTGAAACTTTTCTCTCGAGATCTTTCGGGAGTTACTCAGAAGTCTCGGGCGTTGATTTTGATACTTTCCGTGTCTAGTCGCTCACGGGTGACCAGAATTCGTGGAGTAACTGCCTACGGTCGACTAGATGCCTGTTTTCGATGTTTGGTCGAGAGAAGATGATCTAGGCGGTAAGAACCTTGAATTTGATAGTTTCCTTATGTTCTTTGTTTCCGAAAGAGAGACAATATTTTTGTGGTGCGTTTTAGGCATTGATTTCAACATGACCATTTTTGACCCCAACATTAGCCTCCCAGTTAGCAAGAATCATTGGAGTGTTCTTGCGAAGTGTAAGGCACGCTATGCGAAGTGTAAGGCACAATAGGTAAGTTATGCGGAATTGATGGCTAAAAAGTCCATGGAAGAATAATTAATCTCCCTTTCTATAAGTATGAGGAGTAACTTTCCTAATCTTTCTCTTGCTCATCTTCACAAGAAAATTTCCTTAAAGTAGAAACTTCCTTATCCTTTCAATCTCTCTCTTCTCTCCTTTTGTTATGGCTTCGAATACCCGAGTTTCCGTACATGCTTCACTCTCGATTTTTGCTCCTGAAAATTTACCAGTTTGGGAGAACGAAATTGTGCCGAAAATCGAGTTCTTGCCACACCCGATTGATCATGAGGAGGTGAAGTCGCATTGGCGTTCTATGTGTAATGTTGTGCCTCCACTGCCTGAATCGTATTGTCCGACGAGGCCCAGCATCAGAAGAGCTACCGACGGGCCGAGCGAATACCGGAACTCTTGTCTCGCCACCATCCGGGATTTCCGTCAAATTCCGGTTGGGGTGAATTTTTGGATGTCGGAACATGGAGAGGAGCCCATTTCTCACTTCGCGGCTGGTTTACGTGCTAAGAGGCGCACTTACTGTTCTATCGACTATGGTTTCCCATACTGGGATCATAGTTAAATTTTTAAATCATTACGTCTTGTCGATAAGTTAGCTTTCGCTCGACGAGGTCTTCAACACCTCGTCGGGATTTTGGTTTTAAGCTACGAGAAAGGGATGGATCTGAGTGTCGAAAACCTATTGGCTTTTTTACATCCGAAGGGCATGGGTATGCTGCTTGGGTACTATCTCAAGCCAAGGAAGAATATGTCAGTTATTCGATCGTTTATGTCCAACTTCCACAGTTGGGCCAAACGATATTTTTTTGTACGTTTAGATAGCGCCTCTGTCGAGGAAGAATTTGTTCCTCTCTTTAGGCGTAGATGGGTTTCTGTGAGTATTGTTTTCAGATACTCTGATCGTTTTTCTTTTCGTTTGCTAATATCGGACCGCTCTTTTGTTTTGAAGTCATCGATCCCCTTCCCCCGCATCCGGAAGATTTATTCGTTGTTAGGGACCTTCTTCGAGGCGCTCCATTCCATTGGGGTTACTTTTCCCGCAACAAGTTTGCACCATGGTTGAGTATTGTAATACTCGATCTCGGCCTCACACGGTCGCGGAAGAGGTGTTGGAAACGGACATTGACGATTTTACTCTATATGAGATGCCTCCCCATAAGGAGAGGGAGAGGTCTCCTGGGAACGAACGCACTACCGTCCACGGGGGCAGCATTGCCGACGATAGGAGGGGGTCATCTGCGGAGGCTTGGTACCATGATATCCTAGGTGGAGACAGAAGCGGTACAAGTCAACCTTCTTTGCCACCTTTTGGAAATGAGTCCGAATTTGACGCCTCCCTCACCTCTTTTGACGTCCCGTCAAATCAACAGGCAGTTGACGCAGGGTTCATCAGGTCGGGGCAGTATGCGGAAGCCTCGTGGTTGTGCATGGAGGTTAGTTTTTTATCATATGACGTGACTTCGTTTATTCATATGATTTTGTCTCTAATTTTTTAAAGGACCCCTTTTTGTATTGTCTTCATGTGATGGATGAGGCCCTTAGGGAGAGCAGCTTAGAGGTGAAGATCGCTCTGTTCAAGGCTGAGAGGCTCGAGGAGGAGAACTCCTGCTTGAAGAGAGTTATCGAAGCGGCTTCCTTCAGTGAGAAAGAGTTGACGCTGAAACAAGCGTCTCAGGTTCGCTGTGCGTACAGATATGGAAAGTGCGAGGTTGCCTCGGTTATAGCTAATCGTTTGGCCTAGTTTGCGGTCTACTTTGAACAGTTCAAGCATGGACACCAGTCCTTCAGGGACTATCGCGAGTGACGTGGTTCCGTGGGTGCTTTGTGGCACACCCAACTTCCTGATTACTCCTATTGCGCTGAGAAGGACAAGATTACCAGTCATATGAAGAAGTGCAAGAACGTGGAATCTTCGATCCCTCTGTTCAAAAAGAGGATTTGGGAGCGGTGGGCTCTGATTTTCGTCTCTCCTGACTCGGAGGAATTCAGAACCACTAGTCGGGGCGAAGAGGATATGGTGGACC
Source organism: Anastatica hierochuntica (assembly GCA_900406275.1). Classification (NCBI taxonomy): domain Eukaryota; kingdom Viridiplantae; phylum Streptophyta; class Magnoliopsida; order Brassicales; family Brassicaceae; genus Anastatica; species Anastatica hierochuntica. Next base: position 7,103 of record OVAN01004491.1, read on the forward strand.
AAGATCTGAACCTGTTTGGTGCCTGTGACTTCTCGATATGCGGTTATTACGAGTGTGATTCGTGAGTAGTAGATGTTTGTACGTGGAGGAAGCATGTTCCTTGTTTAAGTTATGCTTTTGTTTTTTGGCTGCTTTTTGTTTGTCGGGGTCAGTTGCGTATGGCTTTGAACCCCCCATTGTCTTGTGCTTTTTAATGGATTATGTTTCAAGTTTTATCAGTACACGAGTAATATGGAGGAAAGATTATGAGTCATCGTCTCATATCTAACTCTTAGATAATCGCTATACCCGTTTATCCGTTTCGGGTGCGAGTTTTCGAAAAACTAGATTTTTTGGGTTTTAAGGACTTGCGAATATAAGCGACGAGACAACTTTTGAGATCTCGTATCAGTTAGATACTATTTCTGGAGATGTTTCAGACCACTGTGTTGGGTTTAGGGCGAGACCTAGGTTTACTCTCGGCTTTAGGGTGTGCGGTGACTAATTTCGGCTTACGTTTCCTTTTCGCGATTTTTGATTTGGTTCCATATCGATATTGAAGTATGCGATAAGTTCTCGGCTTATATCACTTGCATCAATCGGGAATCGAGCATCTATCCAAAGACAATTTCGAAGTCGTCTGGAAGTGCTGATCAAAATTTCAGTTTTTATATCACTTTTATCGTTGTGTTGGATGTATGACAACCCACTCTTCGTGAAGAGTTGGTTAAGGCAAGTGATTAATTCGTCCGTCGGAGCCAATAGATGGGTACAAAGTAGGAACAATTACTTGTCTTTTTTCAGTAGGGTTTTGATTTATAGTCTTGCGACGATAGTTTTTAGAAGTTTTTGATCGAGTTCGGAAGTACGTTCCTAAGAAATTTGCCACGTCTCGCCTTTTCCCGAATGTTTTTCCGTTTAGTGGTAGAATGTGTTACCGAAAATGTTTTAGTCAAGATTCTTAAGAAGGGTTTTCTCATATGATTTCCATCTCCGGGTTATATGAATAAATAAAAGATTATTGTGGCTGAAACGTATCGGCACGTGTCGAGTACAAAATATAGGAGTATATTTGTATACATATACCCACTCGCCCCTTTTTTTAGAGAGGGGGACAGTTGAACTCCTCTTTCAAAGAGTGGCCTACGTACCTCTTTCGAGGATCAAGTCGTCTTGTAGTTCAATTTTTTTGTGAGTGATTACTCGGTTGGCAGAGTTGCATCGGCCATTTCAGTCGTGATGACTACAGCTGGATCGACAACTTTCTCTGGTGTCAAGAACATCGTTTTGTCGAGAACGTTTTGCTTGGAAGTTTGCTTGTTTCCTTCAGACTGAGTCTTTCTTGAGTCGATGATTATGGCGTGTCTTTTTATGAAATGTTTTTGGCTACGGCCAACTTGTCTTCATTCGTTTTTGTTTGACCATGGGCGTCATTGCGAGTGGTCTTAGCTTATGCTCGGCTAGGAAGCAGAGTCGCGACTTTTTTTGACATCCCCAAATTGCAGCAATTTCGTTGGGAGTCGGGAATTTTATGCCTAAGTGGTAGGTCGATGGGACTACTTTTATGGATTTTATCCATAGTGTTCCCATGATCACATTATAGATGGCAAGATTGTCGACGACCACAAAATCGACGACTTTGGTGATCTCCTTGGCCATCACCGGGAGCTGAATCGATTCGAGAGTCATTGACTTCGTATCGGAGAAACCCGTGAGGGGTTTTGGCGCGGATGTAACCTCAGATAAGTTGATGTTCATCTTGTTGAGGGTATCGCAGAAGATAATATCTACGGTACTTCCAGTGTCGATGAGGACCCTGGCAACTTCGAGGTCTTTTATGACAAGGTCGATCACGAGGTTATCGCTATGAGGTTTGTTGATTCCAATAGTTTCACATTCCTCGAAAGCGACAGTGTCATTTGCGGTGTCGAGTGGCATAGACTAGTTTGCACTTGAGTCAGCGTTTCAATGGAATGCCTTTATCGACGAGACGGTGTCGCGGAAGTATCTGCGACCATTGGTGTCATTGCCTTTGTTCTCAGGTCTCTTTCCGTGTTTTCCATCCGCTTGAGTTCCTTGAGACGTGGCGTCTCCTGGGAGTGCCTTATCGGTTTTGGGTTTGCGGTATGTATCGCGCATGAGGTCTTTTATGCAGGTTACGTCTGAGATTTTCGCCGCGAGTAGTTTTGCCATAAGTCTTGCTTAACGAACCTTGCAGTTTGCAGTGAAGTGACTTTTTGTTTGGTGGAACTCGCAGAAGGTGTTGTCATCGTATGACGTGTTCCGTGTCCAGGTGTTCCCTGATGTTCTCCCTTGTTCAGACGGGGAGTTAATAGCGTAATCATGTGCCCTTTGGACATCTTCTCCCTTGTGATGGACATATTTGTCATTACGAGGGATCTTCTTTTTCGTCTTCTGCTCTGAGGTAACGTCTTTTGAGGATGCCTTCCCTAGTTTGTGTTTTTGAGATAGAACTTTCATTTCTTTTTCGATGATGATGAAGTCTGTAGCCTTATGAAGCCCATCTTGAATCGTGCGTGGATTTTGAGAGCTTTCCACTTCCTGAACTTTGACTTGTACATGAGAGTTTTTTTTAGCGCGTCTACTGCCACCTTGTCGCTGATCCTACTGAATCTCGACATCACTATCTTAAAGCTTTTCGTGAAATCTCGAAGAGATTTCGTCCGCTTTCTGGGATAGACTCCATAGATCAACGTCAGAGGTTTCTCTGTCCATAAACATGGAGTACTGTTTGAAAATTCCGAGGAGAGTTGTCGAAAACTTCTGATGGAGATCTTCGTAGACGGGAGAACCACTCGAGGGCCGCTCCTTGGAGATGTTCGACGAAGAGGTGGCAGAAGCCAACATCTTTTTTGCGTTCCTTGAGTTTGGTTCTTGCCATTGCGATATGAAAAGTTTGTAGGTGAGCTTTCGGATCGGTGGTTCTGTCATACATTGGGATTTTCACCTTTTCAGGATCTGAGACTTTGGTGTTGGTTATGCGAGCAGTGAATGTAGTTTTGAGAGCCTCTTCGAGGAGCCTATCAATCTCTGGTGCGGCACTGGTCGTATGGTGAATTTGTGATTTCACCGCTTTAACCTCTGCCGCTGTTTTCGTGATGTAGTCGTGGAGATTGCGAATCTCATCGAGATCATCGTTAGCAGCTTTATAAGATAGTCGGTGTGTACTGTGAATGACTCTAGCTTACTCCTCGGCCTATTTCTCCTGCTCTACCTAAAAGATATTTTCTTCTTCTTCTATCATGGGTTCGTTGAGCTGAGAGTTTTGTCGTGTTACGCAGCCCTTAACCCTTCTTTGGTGTACGTAAGCGTCTTGATCCTTGGGATCAGATTGATCACTGAAAATCAAGTCGATCTGCTTGACTTTTTTTCTTCCATCTCCTTCTCGAAAGTCGGAAGGTCATCCACGTTGTTCCGTGCTGCGACTGGGGTGATTTCGTAAAGATTTTGTTCCGACGGTTTTTCCTGCACGTTCCAGGGTCTGTCGAGCGTAGTTGTGAAGTTGAGTCTTCTTCTGTGGATTCCGGTAACTCCACACAGAAGAATGGTTTAGTTCTTGTGGTTAGGGTTTCAACCTGTTTAGCGAGAGAGCTAGTTAGTTTATCTTTTTCCGACAACTTCTTTTCGAGAGTCAAGAATATCTTTTTGATCTCCTCGAACGCCACGGTGTTTGCATCAGCGTTGATCGTGGTGTCGTTCGTAGCCGAAATGATTTCTACGTTGTCGTTGGCGCTGTTGCCGTCATAAGCTGGTTGATTGTTCTAGTCGTCTATAGTTATATCTTATCTAGCATTTTGCAGCTGAGAGTTAGATTGATCTGTACCTTAAAAGAATCCCATCCTTCTGGCGCCAAACTGTGGGAACCGAAATTCACACTGTCAATTTTCGTAATCGGAGGAAAGCCAAGAAACCATAACTTTCTTTGAGGTTTCGGATTTCTGCTAAGCCAAACGACAAGAGATCAATCGACAAAGTAAAAGTAAAAAAGGAATCGAAACAAGAATTGAGCAATCGAGATCTTATTTCCAATCTGCGTATGAGTGTTACAATAGGTGATAAGCCTTAGCCGCAAGAGCTGTAGGCGAGTTCCCTAGTTCTAACAACGTAAGACTTGTAAACCTTGTTAAGTCGTAGCTCACTACCAAAACGGAAAAATAACTTAATCGCTTTAAGTCCTAAGTTATGTAGAATTTTTTTTGTGTGTGCCTCCTTCTTCTTCGCCTCTCTTATATATGCCTTTGTAGGTCAACCAGCTTTCCTTTTCTGCCCTTGATTCGAGTTTATTCTTCCGCGTAAATATTCCTTTTAAGATTTGAGTATATCATTTTTCGAAAATATTCCTTATCTTCTCAATTTTCCATATTTATCTCGAAACTTGACTTTATCTTCTTTTCCACTTATCTTTCACAGAACTCGGGTAAATCGTCTACAAAGTTGGGTCCATTATTGTCCAAAATCGTAAGTGGACCTTTGTCACGTTTTGGGCCTTCTTGGGCCGTTTTGCGATTAAGTGATTTTTACGATTTCTTTCGGAGAAGTCATTCTTCGTGCGATTACACGATGATTATTTCGCGAAATGATAAGACCAATCATATGTTTAAGATAATATCGGTGTTCGAGTTGACCGTTATAGTTTTTTACGATCGATGCAAAGTTTTTACGAAAAGAACAAGTCTTTACAATTGTTATCGTCAAACTTTAACGGAAATCTCAATCGAGACGAAACGAGAGACAGTCAAGCCAAGATCCGAAGGAGAGGATGATGAAGAGAAAGTGGTCTAGTCAACCGTGGGAGAATAGACGTTATCCATTCTAGTCGCCTGTTGGCGACTAGATTTTATATGTGTCTAGTCTTCCGTGGCGACTAGAGTTTCTTCGTGTCTATTCGCCTGTGGGCGACTAGACTTTCTCAAGAGTCTAATCGCCCATGGGCGACTAGAAATTTTTCGTGTCTAGTCGCACATGGGCGACTAGACATTGTTCGTGTCTAGTCTCCCATGGGCGACTAGACCTGTCTCGTGTCTAGTCGCCCTTGGGCGACTAGGCTTCGTGATGAGTATAGTCGCCCGTGGGCGACTAGACCTTGCTCGTGTCTCGGAGCGATGCGGTTATTCGATGTTTTATGGTGATTGTTTATCGCCCCGAAACTTGTCTCTCGAGATATTTTGAGAGTTATTCGGAAGCCTCGGGCGTTGATTTCGATACTTTCTGTGTCTTGTCGCTCGTGGTTGACCAGACTCCGCAGAGTAACTGCCTACGGTCGACTGGTTTAGGTTTTTGATGTTTGGTCAGGAGAAGATGATCTAGGCGATAAGAACCTGGAATTTGATAGTTTCCTTATGTTCTTTGTTTCCGAAAGAGGGAAAATATTTTCGTGATACTTTTTAAGCATTGATTTCGTCGTGACCGTTTTTGACCCCAACAGCTTACATATGCAATGTATTGTTTCCTACTTTCAAACATGACAATAGAAAATATAACCAAGTCAGTCAGAGACTTTTGGGGGTCCAAGTCTAAGAGCAAAAGCAAAATCCATTGGATATCTTGGGATAATGTTATAAGACCAAAGGCATTTGGAGGTCTCGGGTCTAAAAATCTCAAACTGTTTAACCAAGTGTTGATGGCTAAGCAATCATGGAGGCTCCTTACTCTTCTAAATACACTTCTAGCCATAATTTACCAAGTGTTGGGATGAAAAATAGTAACGACGAAATCAATGTCTAAAAAGCATAACAGAAACGTTATCTCTCTTTCGGGAATGAAAATCGTAAGAGAATTATCAATTCCAAGGCTCTTGTCATCAAGTCTATCACCTCTCAACCAAACATCGAAGAAGCTTTAAAAGCAAAACGGAAAATGGTCAGGATGAAATCGATGCCTTAAAAGCATAACGGAAACGTTGACTCTCTTTCCAGAATGAAAATCGTAAGAGGATTATTAATTCCGAGGTTCTTGCCATCTAGTCGACCTCCTCTCAACCCAACGTCGAAGCTCCGCATCTAGCCAACCATAGGCAATCCCTTCGCAAAGTCTAATCACTAGCGAGCTACTAAACGCGAGAATATCAGAATCAACGCCTGAGACTTCCGGATAACTCTCAAGAGATCTCGATATGCAAGAGATCTCGATATGCAAGAGATCTCAATAAACTCTCTGAAAGTCTAGTCGCCCATTGTGCGACTAGACTCTCGGAAAGTCTAGTCGCCCAATGGGCGACTAGACTCATGCCAAGTAGGTACTGTCGCCAATTGGGCGACTAGACTCATGATAAGTCTAGTCGCCCATTGGGTGACTAGACTCTCAAAAAGTCTAGTCGCCAAACAACATCTAGTCGCCCACGGTTGACTAGACCACGTCCTTTCGATCATCTTCTCCTTCGAATCCCGGTTCGATTGTCTCTTGTTTCGTCTCGATTGGAGTTCCCGTTGAAGTTTCGTGATAATAATCGTAAAGACTTATTCTTTTCGTAAAAAAATCGTATCGATCGTATAAAACGATAACGGTTAACTCGAACACCGAAATTGTATTAACTATACGATCTGTTTTATCATTTCACAAAACCATCACCGCATTATCGTACGAAGAACGATTTCTCCGAAAGAAATCGTAAAAATCACTTAGTCGCAAAACGGCCCAAAAATGCCCAAAACGTGATAAATCTAGAACCTCAAGGAAAGTTAGGTTTTCCTTGATTTCCTTTGATTACGGAAGTCGACAGTGCGAATTTCGTTTCCCAAACCAAGGTAAATATGATTCTCAGAAGACTCTCCTAGAAGCACATGCTAGTACCAAAACATCTCATGCATGGAAAGATATTTTTAATAACTTACAACTTATTAAGGAAAGAACGAGATGGTATGTAAGTAATGGAAGGAGTATAACATTTTTTAGAGATAATTGGTTGCTAACTGATCCACCTAGAGCTCCCCAGCCAATTAATCAAAATATTAAAGAAAATCTAACTGTCTCAGAAGTGTTGAATATAGCAGGATCTGATTGGGATGAGAAAAATCTTCAGCAACTAATTTATCCTTAGGATATTCAACAGGTCAAGCTGGTAAAGCCAAGTGTAACAAGAGTAACATTTAATCGAGAATAGATACATTCTATTGATGGGGAGTACACTGTTCAAACAAGATATTGGCAACAATGTAAAAGCCAAGCTCTGATAGATCAAGAACATGTATGTAAGGAATTCCAAAAGGTATGGAAGCTTTCAATCCCACCTAAACTTAGAATGTTTTGGTGGAAAATACTACACCAAGCCATTCCTAGAGGTACTCAGATACGTAAAAGGAGAAAAACTATTGATTCAACTTGTCAATTATGTGGGGAAAAAGAAGACGATGTGAATCATATGTTGTTTACATGCAGGATAGCTAAAGAGATATGGCAGCTTGCAGTAGCACATGGGGAACAAAATTTTATTTCAGACTCTTTAAATGAAAATGTGGAAAGGGCTTTTTTATGAACAAATCCTATGAAGGTAAAAATTATCATTTCTCTTCTTTTCTTGGTTGGAGAATCTGAAACATGAGGAACAAAATTATTTGAAAACAAAAGAATACACATTACAGTGGTTTTCAAACATATGCAGATCTAGAAACAAGCACAAGAGAAAAAAACAAGCTCCATCTCAATAAGGGCACTCAAACCAAAGTGTAAGTCACATCCTCTATTAATAGCAGAGGGTGACGAAGGTATGAAGAGGTGTTATTTTGATGCTTCATGTGTCCCACGTGATCAGAAGACAGGTCTAGCTTTGATACTTTGTGATGCAAGCAACATACCACTTCTACAAGGTTCTTCTGCAGTGGGACCTCTCGGGCTCTCAAATTGAGGCTTAAATGATGGCTCTCAGAGATGCTGCTTTAAAGTGAATAACCCGGGATATGAGGGGATATTTTTTGTGGTGATAATGATACAATATACTCTCATTTCAGGAAGAAGACTGAAGTCCCCGAGATGAATCCAAGCACTCTTCAAGGTTTAACAGCATATGTCAGAGATATGAAGGAGTTAATTAAGAAATTCAAAGGTCTGTAGTTAGACATATTAAAAGAACTGTAAACCATCAAGAGGATGCTTAGGTACAAAGTGCATAAATTGTAAAGAGTTTCATTTGTACCTTCTCTTTATGAAATGAAAGATCCTTTGCAGACAAAAAAAGGAACTTACATCATGTTTGAAATACTCTGGTAGAGAGTATTCTAATTCATATCTAACGAGTAGACGTCAAGAAATCCTTGCTCAACCACTAGATAATTTAAAGCTTCTACGATGGATGACACAGGAAATGATGTAAATCTCCTTTTTCATTTTTAAAAGCGTCCGAAAAATAAAATTGAAGTTCATTAATGTGACGAAGAAAAACAAATTGGTCCACGCCCCAAACGCATTTAAAGACCAGTCTAATGTTCTAGCAGAAGTCTTTGAAAATAAAGGAAGAAGATAAAGATTGAAGCTTTTGTTTCTTATTTCTTATTGCTTGTTCGATTAAAGATTCAAGGGTTTGATACTTATACACAAACATTGCTTCTAGCCTCTTCTAATCCTTTGCCACTTGTAATCATCTCTCAGCTTTCATCAATCCAAGGACCTCAAATTTGTTATGAAGTTTTATCCTTTTGCCTTGACCATCTTGACTTAGAGCAATATGTTTTCCTCTGTTTTCTTTAGTATCTTTTTCTTGTAGTGTATTTAAAGCTTGAGACCGTTGTGTTGTAGAGGGAGAAGTGTTGATGAGCTTTGTGGTTTGGTGACCCATCAACATCTCATGGCCCATTTTCTCTTTCTTCTCAGCTCCTTCTTTGATATTCAGAGACTCTGTTTCTAACTATGTTTCAATGATACTGTCGGTAGGAGCAATTGTCTTGACACTCCCCCTCAAACTTGGAGTTGTTGGAACATCAATACCGAGTTAGAATCGAAGACTGCAGAAAGGTCGATAGGGCAATGGTTTCGTAAAGATGTCAGCTAGTTGTTGATGAGTCGGGATGTGTTTCATGGTGAGAGATCCAAGAGCTACTCTTTCTCGTACATAATGATAGACTTTTTCAAAGTGCTTGGTCCTTGCCTGGAATGTTGGTGTAGCCGTAAGATATATAGAGGACATGTTGTCTCCATATAGTTCTTGTGGATTATGAAGAGGAATACCCAATTCTTTGAACACTTGACTAATCCACGTAAGTTCAGAAGTGGTTTCAGAAAGCGACATATACTCAGCTTCCGTAGAACTTTTAGAAATTGTAGGCTGCTTCTTTGAAGACCACGATATGATATTGTTGCCAAGAAATGTACTATATCCGCCCGTAGATCTTCTTGTAGTTTTACAACCAGTCCAATCACTATCGCTATAAGCTCGTAATGGGAAGTTTGTAGCATTATTAAATGATATCCCCATTGTGATTGTGCCTTGAACATATCTGATAATCCTTTCTAGAAGAGTGAAATCAGATATGGTCGGATTGTGCATTTGTTGACACACATAGTTCACTGCATATTGGAGATCTGGTTGAGTGAGAGTCAAGTACTGTAACTTGCCGGCTAAGTTGCGAAAGTACCGAGGATTGGAGAATGGTTGTTGTTGATCTGGTGTTTTGTCAGGCTGTGTCGGTAGTGGTTGCTAACCGATGTGCAATCTCTCATTCCCGCAATAATCAACAAATCTTCAGCATACTTTTGTTGCGACAAGTACAGTCCATTTTGATTAAATTGCACTTGTATGCCGAGAAAATAGTGTAGTCGCCCCATATCCTTCATTCAAAACTCTCTATTCAACTAATACAAGAACTTTGTCATCGTTGGAAAGCCATTACCTGTTATGTCATATCGTAGACATATAACAGCAACATAAGACATCTTTTCCGTAGCTATAGATGAAGAGAGAGAAGGATCTTTGATGCTACATTCAAATCCAAACTCCAAGAGAAAAGAGCTGAATTTGTCAAACCTATTCTCTCGGTGATTGCTTCAATCTATAGATCGATTTGTGGAGAAAAGACACACATGATCGGGTTTTGATGGATCAATGAATCCTTCGGGTTGTGACATATACACGGTTTTTGTTAAGTCTGCATGTAGGAAAGCGTTTTTCACGTCCATTTACTTAATCTACCATTGCATCAAAGTTGCCACGTGAAAAACAAGTCTCACGGCTGTTGTTCGAACCACGAAATTGTATGTCTTCCAATAATCAATGCCCTCAACTTGGTCGTAACCTTTTGCAACAAGATGTACTCTCAATTTATCTAAGGTCCCATCGACACTTAGCTTTATCCGAAATACCCACTTGCTGCCAAGAACGTGAATTCTAAGCACATAAGGAACCAGGGACCATGTCTGTGCTTCTTTGCAGTTTGTGACTTCTCCAGTCATTGCTCCATTCCACTTATCATCCTTAAAAGCTGCAAGAATAGAGGTTGGTTTGGGATAAGAGATTTTTTGAGTTAATAAAATATACTTGGGATTCGGTTTTGATATTCCAGATTTTGATCTGGTTGTCATTCCATGACCCGTGTGTTGCCTTGTTGAACTAGAATCATGAGTGGCGACATTATCTGACTGTGGAGAAATAGAGGTTTCTGAAGTTTTTGTCTCACTTTGTGGAAGGGAGGAGCTGTTGCCAATAGGAACAAGATCTATGCTCGGCGTACACTCAGAACTCCGCCTTACACTAGTGATAGGATCTTCATCTCTTTCGGTAGAAGTCGCTGAAACTGTTCCTGATTGGAGTTGTTCTGAATTTGTGTTCTCATTTTTTGGAGTAGAAGAGCTGTCTATGATGATATTTAGACCTGTCGGTTCTTGTCTTTTTTTAGAACAAAAGGATGGAACTAAGACAGAAACCAATTGCAACGCATCTGAAGTTTGAGTAGGAGCCAATGTTGTTGTTGAGAAGATTTTGTACCACGCATCCAACAAAAGAGGATTTTGTCGTGGGACCATAGGTGCATATGTGCTTTGAAAAGGAAAGTTTTGCTCATCAAAGAATACATGCCGACTAATATACACATGACCTGTTGTTGGAAGAAGACATTGATATCCCTTATACTTATAGTTATTACCCAAGAACACACACTTACGAGATCTTGGATCCATTTTGGTTGTTACATAATCTCGAAGAGTGGGATAACAAGCACAACTGAATACTCTTAAGGATGTGTAATTTGAATAGAAACCATGTAAAGTCTCAAAAGGGCTGCAACGATTTTTATCCATTGATGCCAAAAGGTTGATGATGAAATTTGCCGTAAAGAATGCTCAATCCAATATCGATGTGGAACTTTGCTTTGAAAGATCATAAAAAACCCCAACTCAACAATGTGTCTATGTTTTTGTTCCGCCAAACCAATTTGTTGTGGAGTATGAGGACAAGACATTAAGCGTTTGATGCCACAATGTTGTAGATGTTGAATAAACTTGAGACTTGTGAATTCACCACCACCATCACATTCGAAAGTCTTTATCTTTGTTTGGAATTTATTCTCCACCAATGCTTGAAAGATGGTGAATATTGAATATAAGTCGAATTTAAACTTCAACGGATATATCCAAGAGAACCTCGAATAGTTGTCTACAAAGATTATATAGTATTTGAAACCTTGATTAGACACTATAGGAGAGGGACCCTATAGGTCACAATGTATCCTCTCTAAAACCTTAGAAGCAACAAACGTAGAAGCATAAAAAGGTAATCTTCAGCTCTTTCCTAGACAGCACACTTTACACACAGGTTGAGAGCTTTTATTAACACATATAGCCTTATTTGCGGACAGAGCTTGGAGGAGTTTTTAGTTCGCATGACCCAGCCTTCTATGCCATGTTTCCATCATTGTTGAGTGAAGCTTAGATGCATATAGAGCTTGCTTAGGCTGATTCTCCAGAACATATAGCTGTTGGGGTCAAAAACTGTCCCTACGAAATCGATGCCTGAAAAGGAGTACGGAGACGATGTTTTCTCCTTCAGACACAGGATTCGTAAGGATGTATGAAAACTCCGAGATTCTCATCGTTCAGGCTGTCTCTTCCCAACCTGGCTTCGAAGCTTTGAAGATAGTCAATCATGACCAATCTCCGCATAAAGTATGTTCATCCGCAAACAACTAGAGCATCCAAGTGCTAAGGTTGGCATCGATGGCTCTTGGTTAACTCTCACAAGGCCACACGATACGTCTTTCGGAGCGATACAAAACCACCAAAAGCGTTGGAGAACCGCGTCGCTTCGGAGAAATGTCTAAACGCCGATGGAGGCCAAACCTACGAACGAGTCTTAGAACCGGTTGACGACTGAACTAGAGGCCAATCTCGACGTCGGTTGGAACCAAGACCAGAGGTCCGTCTTGGCGCCAATAGGCAATAAGACCAAGGCATGGCCTCGGTGCCAATTGGCGCCAAGACAAAGTGTCTGTCTTGGCGCCGGTTGGGGCTGAGACGCAGATAACATTCAGTCATACTCTGTTGACTGAACTACGTCCACTCCGATCGTCATTTCCTTCGAATCATCACTTGATCGTCTCTCGTTCCGTCTCGATTGAAGTTTTCATCAAACCGTCATGACGATACTCGCAAGTATTCGTGCTTTTTGTGGACTTCTTATCCATCGTGTAAAATGGCGACGGTGAACTTAAACACCGGAAGAGTCTAAACTATGCAATCGGCCTTATCGGTCCACAGAACTATTGTCGCTTATTCTTATGAGAAACGGTTTCCCGCAATAAATCGTAAAGATCACTTAGCCGCGAAACGGCCCGAAAGGGCCCAAACCGCGATAACGGTCCACTTACGATTTTCGGGCAAGAACTAGCCCACTTACAATGACGGTTTGCCAGGATTTCACGAAAATGTCAAGTTTCGAGAAGATAAGGAAGGATCTCGAAAACATATATGAAAATCGGGGAAAAAGAAATATTTCCACGAAAAGATATGCACAAATCAAGGACGAGAAAGGAAACGAACCAAGCCCACGAAGACCTATATAAGGGGTGCGAAGGAAGGACATAAAGAACACAACTTTCGTCACCGCAAAACACTTAGAAAAAGCTAGGGTTCTTACTTTGTTTTCGTTAGCAAGCTGCGTCTCAACTAGGTTACGAGTCTATGTTGTAGTTCTAGGTAATAGTCGCCAACAGTTCTTGCGGCCACGACTTAACACCGGTTGCGCACGCTCAGACCACGAATTCGAATAAGATCCCTTATACTTTCTCCATAATCTGTATGTTTCGATTGTTGTCCATGTTTTAATTAACGATTCTCTTTTCGTGTTTATACGGTTCTTCATTACGAATCCTGTTACTTTACTTTCGTTTTACATATCTCGCTTCGCAATCTGTTTCGTACTGTCTTTACTTCGTTATTCATCTCAATTTCACCTTACGAATCTTGTTAACCTGAATCTTGCAATATGTTCTCATATTCGCTTTACTCATGCTTTTTTGTTTGATCTTATCTCGCAGATTAGTTTCGTATTTCTTACCTATTAACTTTCTCACACACTGCCCGATCTGTCGACTTTTGGCTACAGAGAGTCTGTGAACCACATAACATTGACAGTGAGAATGTCGGTTCCCATAATAGCCCGTTAGTTGTGCTTCCCAGAGAGAGAAGCTGCTTTGTTTCCTTATTAGTTACACGGACAGCATCGCAATCAACTTCAAATATACAACGATAATCTGCAGTTATCTTAGATATCGATAGTAAGGATTTAGCGATATCCGGACATACTAGGAAATCTTTAAGAGGAAGAGTGTTACCTGAAATTGATGTGATGCTTGATGAACCGGTGTGAGTAATAGGCAAGAAGTTATCGTCACCAACCATGACCGAGTCCTTCCCGTTATATGGTTGAGGTTGCTACAGGTTATGAGGCGAGTTAGTGACGTGAGTTGAGGCTCCCGTGTCGGGAAACCACTCATGACCAGCTTGTTCTGTGACATCAATTATATGCATAGCTGTTAAAGCATTGGGGATATCCTCTTGATGATAGTTATTATCGAAACGATGCCAACATTTCAAAGCTTGGTGACCCAACTTTCCACAAATTTGACATAATGCTCTTGACTCATTCTCATATGTGATGCCATTGCCGCTAGAGGAAGAAGAAATTTGCTGGTGAAATCCTCTTTTGTGGGCAGAGTATCCTCTGTTTCTCTTCCCTCAACCTTTGAATCTTCCATAGAAGAAACCTCTTCCTCAATTTGAGTAATAGTTAGCTTGAGGAATATGAGTACATTAAAAGCAAGGTGTGGAGAGGCTGAGTTCTCACCTTTATATCCCTGGAGTCTTTCATCAAAACTTATTAGGCGATAAGAAATAGCATCAAAGGTTGGAGAAGAGTCATTATCCATTGACCCTTCGATGCTTGTTTTGATTGGCTTGTATTCCTTGCTTAGACCATGAAGAGCAAAGTATATCTTCATTTTTTCGTCAACGGGATTTCCCACAGAAGCAAGTTGTTCACAGATAAGCTTAATCTCTTTTAGATACTTAGCCATTGTCTTGTCTTTCTTTGTAATAGTTTGCAGCTTTCGTTGTAGATCAAAAGGTCGTGAAGAGCTTACCCTATTGAGGAACGCAGCTAAGGTAAACCACACTTGTTGTGATGTAGAGGCGCCAACTACTTCACTTAGCAGATCCTCTGATAAGGAACCGAGTAACCAGGACTTAACCACTTGGTCAGACCGAATCTATGACTGCAAATCTGAATTGGGCACTGGGGTTGTAACGTCATTGATACCAGGAATAGGAATGACCGCCGCCGGCTGTGGAAAGGCACCAGTGACGAAACCCAACAACCCTTGTCCTGAAAGAAACGAATCAAATTGAGATTTCCAAAGGAGATAGTTTTTCTCATTGAATTTTATTGTAACACATTTGGAGATATTAAGAACAGGAAGTGAATAAGGTTCCAAAGCCATTTCCACGGTGCTCTGATACCATGAAAATAAAGGAAGAAGATAGAGATTGAAGATTTTGTTTCTTATTTCTTATTCCTTGTTCGATTAGAGATTCAAAAGTTTGATACTTATACACAAACATTTCTTCTAGCCTCTTATAATCCTTTGCCACTTGTAATCATCTCTCAGCTTTCATCAGATCCAAAGACCTCAAATTTTTTATGCAGTTTTATCCTTTTGCCTTGACCATCTTGACTGAGAGCAACTTGTTTTCCTTTGTTGTCTTTAGTAGCTTTGTCTTGTAGTGTATTTGAAGCTTGAGATTGTTGTGCTGTAGAGGGAGAAGTGTTTATGAGCTTTGTGGTTTGGTGGCCCATCGACATCTCATGGCCCATTTTCTCTTCTCAGCTCCTTCTTTGATATTCAGAGACTCTGTTTTTGTTTTAATGATATTGTCGATAGGAGAAATTGTCTTGAAAGACTTCATTAACTCTCTCTCTCTCTGTTTCCCTCTTTCTCTAAACCAAACCTAAAAAAAAGAAGAATTCTTTCATCTTCTCTCTCTAGAAACTTTTCTACTTTCTCATTTTCATTAATCTCGTGATCTTCTTCTTTTATTTATGGACAGAAGATGGTCTGGTCGCACTGTTGATTCATCTTCTCTCGATCTTATAAACCATAATTGTTTTATTAACAATCATTGACACCTTTTAAATCCTTTGACGATGTCAAGAATTGACGATGATGATCATCACAATGTTGGGATCAAAAACAGTCATGACAAAATCGATGTCTGAAAAGGACTACGGAGACGATGTTTTCTCCTTCGGACACAGGAATCGTAAAGATGTCTAAAAACTTCGAGATTCTCATTGTTCAGGTTGTCTCTTCCCGGCCTGGCTTCGAAGCTTCGAAGATAGTCTATCATGACCAATCTCTGCATAAAGTCTATCTATCCGCAAGCAACTAGAGCATCAAAGTGCTAAGGTTAGCATCGATGGTTCTCGGATAACTCACACAAGGCTACACGATACATTCTCTGGAGCAATACGAAACCATCAAAAGCGTTGGAGAACCGCGTCGCTTCGGAGAAATGTCTAAACGCCGATTGACGCCAAACCTACGAACGAGTCTTGGAACTGATTGACGAATGAACTAGAGGCCGATCTAGACGTCGATTGGAAGCAAGACCGGAGGTCCCTCTTGGTGCCATCTTTGCGCCAATTGGCGGAAGACCAAAGCATGGTCTTGGCACCAAGACCAAGGCATGGCCTTGGCGCCAATTGGCGGCAAGACAGAGTGTCTACCTTGGCGCCGGTTGACGTTGAGACGCGGATAACGTTCAGCCGTAATCCATTGAATGAACCACGTCCTTTCCGATCGTCATTTCCTTCAAATCAACACTTGATCGTCGCTTTCGTCTCGATTAGAGTTTCTGTCAAACCGTCATGATGATAGTCGTACGGATTCATACTTTTCGTGGACTTCGTATCTATCGTGTAAAACGACGACGGTTAACTTAAACACCGGAAAAGTCTAAACTATACGATCGGCCTTATCATTCCACGAAACTATTGCCGCTTATTCTTACAAGAGACGGTTTCCCACAGTAAATCGTAAAGTTCACTTAGCCGCGAAATGGCCCGAAAGGGCACAAACCGCGATAACGGTCCACTTACGATTTTGGGCGAGAATCGGCCTACTTACAATGATGGTTTACCAAGGTTTCACGAAAATGTTAAGTTTCGAGAAGATAAGGAAGGATCTCAAAAAGATATATGCAAATCTGGGAAAAAGGAATATTTCCACGAAAAGATATGCACGAATCGGGGACGAAAAAGGAAACGAGCCAAGCCCACGAAGACCTATATAAAGGGTGCGAAGGATGAGAGATACAAGACAATTTTCGTCACCGCAAAACACTTAGAAAAAACTAGGGTTCTTACTTTGTTTTCGTTAGCGAGCTGCGTCTCAACTAGGTTACGAGTCTAAGCTGTAGTTTTAGGTAATCGTCGCCAACAGTTCTTGCGGCCACGGCTTAACAGCGGTTGCGCACGCTCAGACCACGAATTCGAATAAGATCCCTTATACTTTCTTTGTTATTTGTGTATTTCGATTGTTGTCCATGTTTTGACCCACGATTCTCTTTTCGTGTTCAAACTACTTCTCATTACGAATCCTATTACTTTACTGTCGTTTTACGTATCTCGCTTCGCAATCTGTTTCGTATTATCTTTGCTTTGCTATTCATCTCAATTTCGTCATATGAATCTCGTTAACTTGAATCTCGCAATCTATTCGCATATTCGTTTTACTCACGCTTTTTTGTTTGATCTTATCTCGCAGATTAGTTTCGTATTTCTTATCTATTAACTTTCGCACTCACTGCCCGATCTGTCAATTTTTGGCTACAGAGAGTCCGTGAACCACATAACATTGACAGTGAAAATTTCGATTCCTACACACAAGACAATAATTTCCACCGCCTGCAGCGAAATTAAGTTTCCAGTGAGTCTCTTTGGTATTCGTGACCGTGAAGATGACGTTGATCTTTCATCTGGCGTAGTTGGAGTGCGAAGTGGATTTTTTCTGAGACAAAAAACATATGGTTCACCGTGAGAATGTTGACGACGCTAGATTTTGTGTTAAGAAGAAGGAGAAAATTTATCGAAGCAACGTAAATGTAAGTACAACTTTTAGATTAATCGTATCGTACGTTGAAATTTTCATACAAGATTTGTAACTTAATAGTTTAGTCATGTAATTTTGATGTCGTGTCATAATCCAGATTTAAATTATTGTGAGTTTCATCTTATACAAATGACAAAAATAAAGAATTTGAAATTTATTATATTTTAATAATTTTTGTGAAAAATAGAGGGTGATTGGTGTTTTACTGTTAAGACTTTAACTTTTTTTACAGTCTTTAAAGAATAAACTTTTCCAATCATAATTTAAAATATTAAAATTTTTAAAAGTCTCTTTAAATTTCTCACAGTCATTTTTTCGTCATTTAACGTTGTTTTATTTAAAGCCAATAAATTGTCACTTCATTTTTTTAAAAATTCACAGTCCTTTTATTTTACAGTAAAAATTTTAACAGCAATATTTTATTTTAAAGTCCTCACAGCAACAGTATTTACAGTTCTAAACAATCAACCCCATAATTTAAATAGACCGGCTTGAATATTCGAATAACTGGCAATATCGGGAGTGACCAGTTAATGGTGGACGATGTATTATCTTCCAAAATGATATTTTATGTACTATTACAGTGTGTTAATAATTAATATTTAATATTTAGATGAACTAAACAGGTTAAAATAATATGTAAAGCACAGTTGTTCAAGTTACAAGATGAGCTGAAGAAAATGACCACGGATAATCAAAAGCTTAAAGAATTGCTTACACAAGTGAGCAACAATTGCACTTCACTTCATATGCATCTTGTTTCACTCATGCAGCAGCAGCAACAACTACAGCATCGAAATAATATTCGACACAATAAGGTAAAATATTAATATTGATGGATTAACTACAAGTAAATGAAATTTAATCCGTATGACTAGTGTTGCACCAAATCCGTCTGTGGTCCATTATCGAGGAATACAAGTAGTAATTGGATCGACGAAAGGAGCGGCCCATTAGTGGGACCGAAGCAAGCTGGAGACGACGTCGTTTCAGNCGTTTCAGCCATTAAGGAGGTTGCAACTAACGAGAGATTTCCGGAGAAGATCCAGGAAGCTGGAGACCTAGTCGAGGGAAGAG
>OVAN01004492.1:7630-25762 GCA_900406275.1 Anastatica hierochuntica
AAATGTTTCCCTGAGAATACCCGATACCCAAGACTTGTTTAAATTGTTTACAACCTCGTTGCTTGCTGCGTTTATTTGCTCTCTTTGATTTCAACATTAGCATCTCTCAAAAGACATCTTTTTAGCCTTAGCCCGCTGTTTGATTTTGATTCTTCGTGCTACTTTTTGGTCTCTGTCGATTCGATCCTGAACCACTACAACGTACATCTGTGCGCTTACAGTGTTATCTCGGGTGAAAACCTGAGCTATCAAGGGGCTTCCCATAAGTCAGAATGTACATATTCTAAATTCTCATGCGTATCATAATGAGCAAGGGTGAAACCCAGTCTCTTTGATTTTCCATAGATACAGTCTTCACATGTATCGAAGGTAAATATCTTTCTCTTGTCAAGTATACCCTTTTCCAGAAGTAAGGCCATGTTCTTTTGACTCATATGGTACAATCTTCTGTGCCATAGCACCGTATCATCTTTGTTCTTCTTAGCTGCAAGTGATTCACCTATTACAACCACATAGCTTAAGATATAGAAAGTCTCATACTTTTTCCCTCTTAGCAACGTTTGATGTCCAACTTTAACACTTAAAACCCCATTTTCTGAATCAAACTTGTATCCAACTTTCTCAAGGATACCAAGTGATAGAAGGTTCCTGTCCATATCAGGAAGAAATCTCACACTTTAAAGAATAACATTCAAGCCCTCTTCATTCTTCAATCTTATGGTTCCCCCACTATTAACCCGAGAAATAGTCTTGTTTCCCATCCTTACCATCCCTCCAACATCCTCATTAAGACTTTCAAACCATTCTCTTTTGTATGTCATATGGTAGCTACAACCTGTGTCCATAATCCATTCATCCTGAAGGTTTATGCCTATGGATGATAAAGACTCAAAGACATACAAATCGGTTGCTTCAACAAGGTTCCCATTGGCTGTAGAACTCTCTCCCTTAAAAGTTTGGTCTTTGCTCTTCCCTTGAGTTTGATTTTCGTTTGGACAAGCATTCTTGAAATGTCCATCCTCACCACATATCCAACATCCTCGTTTATGCTTGGATTAGGACTTGTTTCTGCTGCTATTGTTGCTTCTACGTTCACTTCTTCCGCTAGTGTCAGGTTCCTCCTTGACATAAAATCCTTCAGCTTGACCTTTGAGAGTCTTCTTGTTATAACCTAACTCTATTTCTTTAGCATATAGATGGCTGCTACAGCCTCCTCAAAGGTGAGTATGGTTCTCCATGCTCCATATTTGAAAGTGTCTTTTAGTTGGTCAAACTGTCTAGGTAGAGACATGAGAAACAAGATGGCATGATCTTCATCCGAAACAATCACGTTTGTGTTTTCCAGATCAGCTATAAGACGAAGGAAATCATCAATGTTTCCTTCATTTGTTTGAACTTCAGACATCTTGAAGTTGTAGAGCTTCTATTTTAGATAGATCCTATTAGGCAAGGCTTAAGACATATACAACTTGTTTAATGCTTGCAACATGAATGCAGCTGACTTTTTCTTTTTGATCTTTCTCAATACCTGATCTAACATGCTCAAAAAATGGTGTTTTTGGCCTTCTTATTTTTTCTTCTAAAGCTTCTTCCTTTTCTAACATTTGCTTCTCATTTGTGTCTGTTCCTTTTATATCTGGAGTGTTTACCTTGAAGTTTCAATTTCTTTCAAAGCTTCGCTAAGACCCAATATATCCATATTAGCCATGAGCTTCTCGTTCCACATGGTATAGTCTCCACGGCCATCGAACTTCACCACTTCTATTCTTGTCGATGACATGGTTTCAAGGTTTGAGAGAACCTTATAGAACCGCAAAACAACAAACCAAAGGATCTGCTACCAATCTGTTTGGACTTTGTATATCAAAAGGTGTCGACTTTCCTTCTGTATAAGCCACAAACAACGAAGTTAGAAGTTTATATCCGAAAAATAGAGGATTCACGCGTGATTCAGATAGAGTGTTTTGTAGAGGAAGAAGAAGAAGATAGATTTAAGAAGATGCACTGAAAGAGAAACGAAAGACACACAAGATTTATCGAGTTCGGGGGTGTTAACTGATCCACCTACGTCACGCTGAGGCCTTTTTCCCGAACTCTACTAAGATCAATGTCTTTACACGATTACAAGTGATTGACCCTACAACTCTTACCCAGCTATACATCTAACTCTGTAATTTGTAACCCTCAAAGAACAAAAACTTAAAACACACTCTGTTTCTCTCTGTTTTGTTTTGTATCTTTGATCTCATCCACTTGTGTCTCTCTCTATGCAAACTCCAAGTTTCCTTCTTTAGAAAATAGCTTACTTGAACCGCATCACACCAAAACGCTAAAGGTGTCAGCTTGAGTAGCGACTGCGTTTATACAAACACGACTTATGCCTTTATTGGCACAAGATGATAAACTGTCGTTCTTGCTTTGTCTGACCAGAACAGAGCACCTGCAGTAGCCATTTTGTTTGTTTTTCATTTCCAATTCTAACTTAGCCAAGGCGTTCCTTTCTTTTAACTTGAGTTCACCTAAGGTTTATCATTAGTTAACTTGAGAAGATCTTTGTGTTGCTTGTCATCCAAGTTTCTCATAACCCCACAAAATATATCACTAACAACTTAGAATTCATTCGAATCGGTTTGGGATAAGAAAATAGACTATTAAGAAAATGAAGAGATTACAAAAGAGAAGAAAGCAAGTGTAAAAGAGATACCCATTTGAGTAAGGTCTAACCAATCATTTAAGTGACTTTCTCCTCTATTTTTTCCTCTCTCTCATGGGACTGTACATCATGGTGATGTTAGTGAGGGATTTCGGTAAACTGACATTTGACGATTGAAGAGAACTTAACTGCAAATCGACGATTGAACATCAGAGATTTTATGAACAACGACGATTAAGTTTGCACATTTTCATGAGAAATATCATGAGATGTAATCAACATAACTAGTTACAAACAACCGAGAAGCTTATATTGCTAGGATTTTATTGGGAGAAGGTTCTACACACTTCTAGAAACTAAAGACTAAGTGTTATGATAATGATCGTAGTAGAGTTTATCTTAGATTTTATCTTCTATTTCTTAGGGGAATTAGGTTTAATGGTTGTACGATTCATGTTGTATAAAAAAAGCTTGACCTACGAGATTAATAAACAAGCAGAATTTGATATCAATTAAACATTGTATCATAGCGTACTTGATTAAAACAAGATTTCTCTTTCAAAGTTCTTAAGAGAGTTACACAGATCGTGTGTGTTTTCCATAGCAACAAGGGACGCGTTCTTGTTGTTTCTTCTTTAAAATCTTGTTGACAGGAGAAATTTGTTCTCGTCAACAAACATGGGAGACACAATACCAACCTTTGGCTCATCCGTATAGACAGGAGAGAAAGAGATGATGACGATCTCGCCATGTATTATGTCAAGCTAAGACAATACCGGAACCGTTTATTACATCTGTGTTACTCAATGGAGACTACTATAACGAGTGGTCCACGGATATGTTAAGCACCCTACAAACAAAAAGAAAAACAGAGTTAATTAATGGAAAACTTAAGAGGTCGTCGAGTGAGATAGTGAACTTGAGAATAGGGTTATCATAAACTCAATAATCATCGGGTAGCTTCGTGCATCAATAGAACCAAAGGTCAGGTCAACTATTACTTTCATAACAAACTCCTGTCAGCTCTAGAATGAATAGAAGCAGTGTTTCTCTGTTAAAAACAAGGTGCAGATTCATCATATTAAAGCCCAAATAGCAGTTTGTCAACAAGAAGGACATATAGTCCTTGAATACTTTGGGAGATTGAGTTCTCTTTGTGAAGAATACGCAATCTTCCGACCACTTCCCTCATATACTTGTGGAACAATGTTGGAAATTTTTAAGGAAAGAGAAGAGGAAAAGATTCATGAATTCTTGCTTGGGCTTGACGAAGAATGTCTCGGAAGTCTTTGTACCAATATAATTGAGACTGATCCTTTGCCGCTATTTGGAGAAGTGTATTCAAAGGTGATTCGCGAAGAACAGTGACTTCCTTCCACACATACACGAGGACAACAACAAGATGTTGTTGGATTTGCTGTAGGACGAGATCATCCATTACAATAGTGTGACGTTCACACGAAATATCTTGCTTTTGGTGGACGAACAGAAATGTTGTCAAACACCAGATCTGACACAACCATTCTTAGACCTTGAGGTCGTTCTGTGTTGTGTACACATTGTGGATGTAATGGCCATGATAAAAGGATTGCTGGAAGCAAATAGGGTACCCGGAATGGTGGACAGAGAAGATGGAGCGTGACAGAGGTCGTGGAGGAGGATGCAGAGGACGTGGATTGATGAACCGAGGACTGGCTCCTTTTGACTTTCTGAATCCCTTATCTGACTTTGATTACTTAGAATTTTTTAATAGGTTAAATGTTATGCTTTTTACTTGAGGTCGGCTTTGAGTTGTTAGGCCGAGGTCAGAGTTCTCACCAGAAGATGTGTTTTTAGGAATGGTCGGTTCTTTTTTCCTGAGACCGAGAAGACCAAAATGTATTGATACAATTATATTTACACAAGTGTTTCTTTCTCTAGAGAATCTGCTAGTCGATTATCTCTCTCTAGTTTTTCATGCCTCTACTTAATGAACTTAACTCTCTATTTATAGGGGGTTAAAATCTACAGTAACCCGACACAATTATGATATCAAACCGAGGTGGAATCCACGTGTCGTTTCCAGCTTTCATCATGTCCTTTCTTGGCATGCATCGGTCGTGAATGGTGCCGAGACCGTTGCATTTATTATACGTGTCCTTCTTGAGATGGTCAGAGCCGAGGAGGTGCGTTGCATTTAATGCTTAGAGACTCGCCTCACGATTCATTCCTTAAATGCTGTCGGCCACTTCCTCGGCTTGAAGCTGGGCCGAGGTCTTGGGCCTGTTAACTTGACACTTAGCCAAATTGTGTTTTACTCCTTAATGGGCTTTGACTTTTTCTGTTTCGGGTGCATTAGTCTTTTCCTGGGCTTGGCACTCGGATGCCGAGCTCAGGCTCATCAGTTGTTCCCCCCCAGGCCAGTGCACGTGTCATTTCGTGACTGGTCTAGTTTTGTGTGAAAAGACTGGTGGGTCAACGCGCCGAGCTCTACGCGAGTGGGATGATTTTTACGAGGCAAACCTAGGCTCCTTTTTTGCAATGGACCTTTCGGTGTCCTCCTCGTCTCCTTTATATTCACTTCTTCTCCGTCATTTCTTCATCTCTTCTCCACTCGCAAAAGGTAGTGTCTTTCTCTCTCTCTATACTCTTTTTTAATTTTGTTCTTTTTGCTTAGAATTTTTGCCGAGTATGTCTATCGTGTCTATTTCTTCTCGATCTTCTTCCTCTGGTCCTTCTAATGTTGAAGCCTCTGAGGACAGAGTTTCATCAAACAATAATACCTCGGTTTCATATACCGAGGATGAATCTTTTGACAGAAAATGGAAATTAGTTAAGGCCAAATTGGCAATGAGAGGTGATGAGACGGTCGGTAATATTCACGACGAAAAGAAAGCTGACGCAGAGTCTGCAGCCCCTCCGAGTTCTCCTGTAAAACTTTTTGATTCCTTTGGTTGTATCATTCCTACCAATCCGGATTACACCTACCCTGAAGCTTGGGTCGATACTTGGCAACAAACGAAGAAACAGAACGAGGAGCCCGAGGTCGGTAAACCAGAGAAGAAGACAAGACGTCCTCCGCTTATCGAAAAAACACTGTCCACGGAGGATACCCTTGATACCACTTTTCCATGGCGGCATGATGTTCTCGATTTAGAAATTAAGATTCCTGAGGAACACGAGCGTCCCTGGAATTGTCCTAAAGATTGGGTTTGCCTTTATGAGTCTTACTTTAGGTTTGGTGGGCTCTGGATTCCAATCCCGAAGCTCTTTACTGATTTTTGTCGGGTTAGGTGTCTTGCTCCTAGCCAACTGACTGTTGCGGCGGTCCGTAATATGGTCAATATTTTTGTCATGGGATTCGAGCTCGGTATAAATGTCGACCGGAAGCTTTTTGAGGAGTTTGTCCGCATTGGGAGGAACTCAACTCTTGTCGGTACTTTCTACGCCAATTTCAAGAGGAAAGTGATCACCGGAGAGACTTCCAAAACACAAAATTAGCATACTCATTATTTTTATCTGAAAGTAAATGAGATCTCGGTCGTTGATTCGAAGAAACGAATCTGATCTCTCTGGAATAAAAACCCTGGTAGCCGCTTACGGAGTAATTTTTCTTTTAGAAAGTAATTCTTGATTGCTAACCATCTTCTGTCTCGATTTTGTTTTGCAGTTAAAGTTTTCCCTCTTCGTGCTCCTCCTCCCGGATTTGCTGACCATTTCGAACATATTCAGAAGCTCGGTATCCAGAATTGGCCCGAGATTCATACTAAGATACTTGCACTAGCTCTTAACCAGGTTTCTGACGGTAAAAGAGAATTTCTATCATTTACTCGGTTCTTTTGATTTTCTTCTCTCAAACCGCTAACTTCTTTTTTGTTTTAGATTCTCCTGATATCCCGAGAGCAAAAATGGGAAAAGTTTCAACCGTGTTACCAAAGGTTTCTCGGAAATCGAGAAAGAAGGAGGAGGCTTCGGAGAAGACCCCTGATGCCACTACCGACTTGCCTGCAGGTCAAACTTCAAAACAACCCGTGGTTGAAAAGCAAGCCCACGTGGCCAAGTCCTCGGCTGCAGAAGCCGAGAAAGTCGTTTCCAAGGGAGATTCCAAAGCTCCGATTACCTCGGTGGACCCTCTCTCAATCATCCCGACTGGGGGTTCTTCTCATTAATCCGCCGAGGCTAACCAAGGTGATAGAAACTGGACCGAGGAGCATCTGGCTCTAGTTTGAACCGTGTCGTCGGTTCAAGTTAAAGACGGGCTCCCTTCTGATGAGGAGAAGGTTTCCCAACGTCCGAAGAAGAGGGCTGCTTCCCATACTCCTGGAGATGGTAGCAAGGAGAAGAAGAAAAAGAAAATCCAGCCGACTGCGGACCCAAAGAAGCAAACTCCTCCTCCTAAAAAAGCTCAGCCCAATTTAAAGGATCCTTGGCTGATGGAGAATGTTTCGGAATGTGTCGCTCTCTTCAGGCAGATTCACGCCTTGGAGTCTCCAGTTACCCCGTTTGAGGAGCTCTACTTCCCAGAACTTTATAAGGACATGTCAAAGTCCTTTACCGAGGTTAGTTTTGTTGTTGTCTCTTTTTATGTTCTTGTTTTTACAATCGCGGCTTTTTTCTTATTATAATTTTAACATTTGTGATCCCTTCTTATCAGGTCGGGGACTACACAAACAGAGTTATCGAGGCCTATGATACTCTGATCAAGAAGCCCAAGTCGAGGATCCGGTCTTTCAACCAGAAGGCCGAGGAGCTGGTCACTGCGGCGGTGGAAGCCGAGAGGGAGAAATCCCAAAAATTTAGGGAAGAGGCTGCTGAGACCGAGCAGCAAATGATTGAAGCTCGGCAATACCGGACCGAGGACAGGAGAGAGTTTGAACTGGCTCAAAAGGCTTGGGCCCTCGAGAGGGAAGACCTGGTAAACAGGTTGGCCGGGGAGCAGGAGAGGCTTCGGAAGAGCCGCGATCGAGAAGTAGCCAACGAACGCAAGAAGGTCCTTGGAGTTCTTTCTGCTCGGTATGAAGCCTCTCTTCAAAAAGCCAAACATTTCAGGGATGAAGCCAAGGCTGCCGAGGACCAGAGGCTTCCTATGGCCAAATTTGAGGCTGAGGTCGAATTGATGGAGTATATGAAGTCGGAGTACTCCATCGATCCTCCTGCCGACTATCTAGCCGAGGTCTTTGATAATTTGGCTAACCAGCAGGAAGCCGTTGGGAAGATGGAGATTGTAGATCTCACCGACGAGGACCTCGACATCCATAGGCTTTAGGAAGATGCTCTCCTCGGCCAATATGGTAGCAACCGAGGTTCTCTCTCTCCTGCCGAAACTGCCGGGTTAAAGTCGGCCGCCTCCAATCTTCAAGAAGCTTAAGCCCTCAGCGTGTTTTGCTATAGCCCCCTCTTTTTGTAATATTATTGTCCTATTTCTCTTTTTCTTTCTTTTTCTTTCTATTGTGTTTTTTTGAGTCGAGGCTGCATGTGGCCCGACTTTTGAACAATATTTCTTTTAATGAAACGACTTTTATCACTCTTAACCTTTATCAAAATTTCAATCTCCAAGTTTTTAAACTGATAAATAATAAAGCACGAGTTGAAGAACTTGGTTTTCTTTTGCGAGAACGAACTCGGCTTTAATGGAATCAATTGGGCCATTAAGACTTTTGGTTACTCTCGCAATTAAGCTAAAGAGTCCTAATCATTCTTTCGGATGATCAGTTCTGTTGCCTATGAGAAGCGGATATCGCGAGGAAGACCTCGGCTTAAGGATGGATCTGTTGGGCCATCTTCTGAGTTTTACATTATCAAAGTCAGTTTCAACTCTCGAAGAACATAGTTAAAGAGAGAAAACTCGGCATCCCATTTTTACTTAATCCTTTGAAAGTTCAAAAGTTAAGTTTATATATATTTTTTACAAAGGTACAACCGGACCTCGGTGAGGATGCCTACGTATCTCCGAAAGGAATCAATCCATTCGTAGTTCAATTACAAAATAGGATTTATATTATATAGAGCTCGACTTTTATTGTCATGGCTGATTTCCTGGTGAAGTCAGTAGTAGTATCGTTTGGGATTGATCGCGTTCAACGAGTGTAAGACCTTGTCGCCATTCATTTGCAGAAGTTCGTAGATACCTGGTTTCACGACCTTGGAGATTATATATAATAGTCCTTCTCAATTCGCTCCCAGCTTGGTGATCGGCCGTTTTGCTGTGTTCTCGAAAACTTTTCTTAATACCAGATCCCCTTCTTGAAAACGCCGACCTCTCACTTTCGAATTGTAGTACTTAGTTGCCTTGTGTTGATAATTTTGTACTCGGAGGAGGGCTTGATCCCAGATCTCCTCAGCTCGGTCAAGATTTTCTTTCATCATCTCTTCATTCAAATTTTCATTGAGTGCCAGAGTTGATCGTCATAAACTCAGGATTGACACCTCGGCTGGCGCCATTGCTTCCATCCCATGAGCCAAAGAAAAAGGGGTTTACCCGGTCGAAGTTCGTGAAGTTGTTCGGTGTGACCATAAGACCCCGTCCAGCTCGTCGGCCCATAGACCTTTCTTTGCTTCCAATCTTTTCTTAAGCCCATCAAGGATTCGTTTGTTCGTAGCCTCCGCTTGCCTGTTTCCTTGTGGATATCTTGGTGTGGATTTGCTGAGTCTGATTTTCAATCTTGCACAAAAGGCTTCAAACTTATCTACGTGAATTGAGAGCCGTTGTCGGTAACGATTTCATATGGAAGCCCATGCCGACAAATGATATTTTTCCAAACAAACTTCCAAACGTCGGCCGTTATTCTTCTGAAGGCCTTTGCTTCAATCCATTTACTGAAATAGTCGGTTAAAACTAAAATGTATTCCTTTTGGCGGGAGCGTGGTAGAGGTCCCACAATATCAATCACCTATCTCATGAATGGATATGGTGTTGCCGAGATCGACATATAATCGGTTGGGGAATTTATCATTGGCCCGTGCCTTTGACATTTTTCACGTTTTGCAACATGCTTTTCACAATCTGCTACCATCGTCGGCAAAAAGAAACCTTGACTGCGGACCTTGTGAACCAAAGCTCGACCTTCTGAATGGTTCCTGGCTGCCCCTTCATGGATTTCCATCATGATTTCCAAGCTTCATCCTTCCCGACACAAGCAAGGAGCGGCCCGGAATAGCTTTTTCGAAACAAGTGCCCATCCATCATGCAATATTGGGCGCTTCTAGCCTTTAATCGGCGAGGTACCCATTTACATGCTTGTAAATCTCCACCCTCCAAGTATCTGATGATTTCATCTCTCCAATCTGTTACCTCGGGTTCCAAGACCGACGACTCGATTTGATCTGGTTCCATAATATCTTCTTCATTGACCGTCTCGACAATCATACATTCGCCTTTTGGAAGCTCCATACTTGGTCGGTCTATACTTTCTACTGGTATCGTCCGTCTGACTATTGGATCCGACGTTGAAGCTAATGTAGCTAAGGCGTCGGCAGAAGAATTATCTGACCGAGGTATTTTTGTCAGAGAGAAGGCTTCGAATTCCTTGACGAGATCATGAACCAACTTGATGTAAGAATCCATTCTCTCATTTCGAGCTTCATACTCTCCATTGATCTGGCTTGTTACTAGTTGTGAATCACAATATGCCTGGATCCGTTTTGCCCCTATTGCCTTTGCCAATCTTAATCCTGCTAGCAGAGCTTCATACTCGACTTCATTGTTTGAGGCCGGGAAATTTAGCTGAAATGACTGCTCTAAGATTTCATTATCTGGAGTAATTAGTTGAACTCCAATTCCTGATCCATGCTTTGAAGCCAATCCATCAACGTACAGTGACCATCGTTCACCGTTCGGGTTTTCATTTGTCAGCTCGGTTGGTAACTCTATTAGGAAGTCGGCTAATACTTGTGATTTTGCGCTTGTTTTAAATCGATATTCTATATCGTATTCACTTAGTTCAACTGCCCATTTGGCTAATCGTCCAGATAAGCTCGGGCTATGGAGAATGGCTTTGAGGGGTTGATTTGTGAAAACCACAATCGCATGTGACTGGAAGTACGAACGCAGCTTTCTAGCCGATGTGACTAAGGCCAATGCTGACTTTTCAAGGGCTGGATACCAAGTTTCTGCTCCATTTAACAATTTGCTGGTGAAAAAGATCGGTTTCTGATTACCTAAGTCTTCTTTGATTAACACACTGCTGACAGCATGGGATGAAACGGCAATGTAAAAGTAAAGGATCTCTCCTTCTTCGGGTTTTGACAGAATGGGGGATGTGGTCAAATACTGTTTTAACTATTTGAAAGCTTCTTCACATTTTTCATCCCAATCGAACCATTTATTACATATGAGGAGTTGGTAGAAAGGTAAGCATCTGTCAGTTGACCATGAGATAAATCGGTTTAGTGCTGCTATTCTCCCAGTCAAACTTTGAACCTCTTTCGAATTTCGAGGAGAAGGTAGAGACTCGATTGCTGAGATTTGTTTTGGGTTTGCCTCAATTCCTCTTTTCGTCACCAGATAGCCGAGGAATTCCCCCGGTGTTACTCCAAAAGTACATTTCGTCGGGTTTAACTTCATGTTGTATCTGTCGAGAACTTGGAAGCATGCCCGCAGATGTGAAACATGATCTTCCGCTTTGAGGGATTTCACTAACATGTCATAAATATAAACTTCCATTGTGTCCCCTAATTGATCGGCAAACATTTTGTTGACGAGACGTTGATACGTGGCCCCAACATTCTTAAGACCAAATGGCATGACTCGGTAGCAATATATTCCTCGGTCAGTGATGAAGGCTATTGTCTCTTGATCATCTGGATGCATCATTATCTGATTGTAGCCCGAAAACGCATCCATGAAAGAGAGGAGTTCGTTCCCGGCCGTTGCTTCTACAATTCGATCAATATTGGGCAAAGGGTAACTGTCCTTTGGGCACGCCTTGTTTAAATCTTTGAAGTCAACACAAAATCTCCATTTTCCATTCCTTTTCTTCACCACGACCGGGTTTGACAGCCAATCTGGATATTTTACTTCAAGTACCAATCTTGCCTTTGTTAACCGATCAATTTCATCGTTAACAGCTTTCGTTCTTTCAGGAATGAGTTTCCTGCACAAGTGATGCTTGGATCGATTCCCGGCATATCTGAAATTGACCACGCGAAGGTCGCAACTCTGCTCTTCAAAAAGTTGATTATCTCTCCTTTCAGGTGGTCTGGTAGCTCGGCTCTGATTCCTACACACCTTGTCGGATCTGTTGGATCAATATTCGTCATTAGAATTGACTCTTTGACTGGTGCGTCCGTGTTGCTCGGGGTCTCTTCTATGGCCGGTCGTGTTACTAGGCAAGCTTGGGCTATTCTTCTTAATTTATGTTCGACAATAAAGCATGATCTTGACTCTTTTTGATCTCCCCTAATCGTGAAGACCCCATATTTGGTTGGAAATTTCAAGCATTGATGATAAGATGATGGTATTGCCCTCATTGCATGTAGCCATGAAGTACCAAGGATGATGTTGTAAATGGTCGGCCTGTCAATGACGAGAAATTTTACAATCTTGTTACTCTGTCGATATAGACTGGAAGCTTGATTGACCCAAATGTATACTCTGACTATCAATTGAATCCGGTTAAAGGTTTTGTGCTTGGCTTGATCACGTAGTCGGTTAACTCCATCCTTTTCAATGTCTCTTTAAAGATGATATTCACCGTGCTCCCTGTGTCAATTAGGATCCGTGTCATTTCGCAGTCTGCCACCATTAACTCGATCACTAAAGGGTCATTGTGTGGCATATCAACACCGTTAGCGTCTGCCTCAAAAAAAGTTATTGGTGTGTCACCAACTTTCTGGCTGTCGTCTACATATTGTTTCCATTTGTTGGCACTGACAGCTCGGCGTTCCCCTTCTTTGATTGCTTGAACCGAGTCTGAAATATCTTTCAATCCTCCCGTTATCATATTGATTCTTTTCCTTGGTGCTGGGGGAATTTTGTCTTCGTCGTATGGCCGACCCCTTTTTAACTCGGTCGGTGGGCCTGGTAGATTTGAGTGTTCCTTCAGGTTTTGGCGTTGGAAATTTTGTTGTGCTTGATTATTCCTTTGCTCAAAACTGTCTCTATTACTTTTCTTGTCTTCTAAATTTCCTTCTCTCGTTGGCACATCTATTTCTCCCTTTTGAAATTTCATCATCAGAAGTTTTGTGAGATACCTGCATTCTTTGGTCGCATGGCCGGGTTGTTTGTGATATTGACAGTATTTTTCTGAATCCCGTTCTTGTCCTCGAACCATCTTATTCCATGGTAACAACTTCTTGGATTTTGGCTGAGATACATAATAGTTTGCAACCTTTTTAACAAACTCTCCTCGGTTTTTCTTGTCGGCATATTCTTTATCGTAATGTTTTCGAGGTTCAATATATTCTTCTTTGTCTTTTACCTTCTCTTTTTCCATCTGAATTTGTGATTTTACCGAGGTGTGCTTCTTAGTCATAACTAACTTCTCTTCTTCAACTTCAATGAACAGCGTGGCTAGGTGTAGGGCATCTTCTAACGTTTGTGGTTTGTTTATTTTTAAATCATCTCTAAAGCTTGACTCGTACCAAAGGGCATTCCGAAGTGCTGGAAGAGCGGCCTCATCAGATATCGCGATCCTGGATGCCACGTTCTTGAATCGTTCAATGAATTTCCTCAAGGGTTCCTTTGGTTCCTGAGACAATATCCAAGGATCGGCTTTTGAGGCTCGTTGCTTGATGAACATGGAATAGTGCTTGAGGAATGTTGTCGATAATTGCTGATAATTGTCGATCGAATTCGGCTTTAATCCCGAGAACCACTGCAAAGCTTCTCCTTCTAGATTCTCTACAAAAAGTTGGCAATGGCCTACCTCAAACTCCTCGGGGGTCAATCTTGTCGTTCTCATCGCGATGCCGAAGGTCGTTAGAAATTGACTTGGATCGGACATTCCACCGAATATAGGGAGAGCAAGCTTTCCAAGATGCCAGAGTGGGAATTTCCTAACTCGAGCGGTGAATGGGTCACTTTGTGTCTCCTGTAAAACTCTGTCAATCTCCGGGGCTGCGTTAATTTCCTTGTGCACTTTTGAACTCATTTCCTGCAACCTGATTTTTAATAGCTCAATTTCTCTGTCTCTGCTGTTTTCCTCGTACTGTCGCTGAAAGGTTACCAGTGGTGGTAATTCAGGGTTTGCCCGTTGATTTTGAGACGAGATATCGTGGTTGACAATAGGATCTTATGAATTTGATAGAGTCCCAAATAGGTTATGATGAAGTTGGTGTATGAATTGCTCCGGTTGCCGAGGCTGCCCATCTTGGACCCGGGGTGGCGAATTTATGACTCTTGGTGGGGCTGACAAATCTTCAAACCGGGGGTTGGTTTGTTGAGCTATTTTTTCAATTCGGCCCATCATCACTTGGAGGGTTGCTTCTAAACCGAGAACTTCAAAGGCCGGTAAAGCCCCCGAGAGATTTTCTGTTGGTTTGCGCTCTGCTTGCGGATCGTCTATGTTCAACGTCGGAGCTGAAACACTGGTAGGTGGGACTATTCCGACGCCTACTTCCGCGGATACTCTTTCTCCACTTCCTGACGCAATCATATCACTTGAAACATTCAAGGATGTGTCCATCGTGCCGATTTGATCTACTCAGTTCAATCTTCCGTTGCTTCGTGATTACCCTGAGGTCCCCACAGACTGCCTCCTTTTGACTTTCTGAATCCCTTATCTGACTTTGATTACTTAGAATTTTATAATAGGTTGAATGTTATGCTTTTTACTTGAGGTCGGCTTTGAGTTGTTAGGCCGATGTCAGAGTTCTCACCAGAAGATGTGTTTTTAGGAATGGTCGGTTCTTTTGTTCTAAGACCGAGAAGACCAAAATGTATTGATACAATTATATTTACACAAGTGTTTCTTTCTCTAGAGAATCTGCTAGTCGGTTATCTCTCTCTAGTTTTTCATGCCTCTACTTAATGAGCTTAACTCTCTATTTATAGGGAGTTAAAATCTACAGTAACCCGACACAATTATGTTATCAAACCGAGGTGGAATCCACGTGTTGTTTCCATCTTTCATCATGTCCTTTCTTGGCATGCATCGATCGTGAATGGTGTCGAGGTCGTTGCATTTATTACACGTGTCCTTCTTGAGATCGACAGAGCCGAGGAGGTGCGCTGCATTTAATGCTTAGAGACTCGCCTCACGATTCCTTCATTAAATATTGTCGGCCACTTCCTCGGTTTGAAGCTGGGCCGAGGTCTTGGGTCTGTTAACTTGACACTTAGCCAAATTGTGTTTTACTCCTTAATGGGCTTTGTCTTTTTCTGTTTCGGGCCCATTAGTCTTTTCCTTGGAATGGCACTCGGATGCCGAGCTCAGGCCCATCATGGATGTGGTTATGCAACAACTGCCAACGTTACTAGCTCGCATCCGAAAGTTGTTCCATATCTTACACCAATGGAAGTCACTCACACAATTGATAAAAAAAACCAGTGGTAATGATAAGTTATCGCGTAAGCCTATCTTTAGTGATGTTGTGCTCGACAAAAGAGGATCTTATAACATGACCGAGAATCAATCTCGCTAGTAAAAAAAGTGTTATAGTCACGACAAATTTCGTGACAAAATCGTGGCTATAGGATCGTAGCTTCTTTTTCATGGCTAATTGTGGTTATATGAATGATTTTGCCACAAAAATAAGGTTACGATCCTATAGCCACATTTTTTTCATGGCTAAAACATGGCTATAGCAGCTTTTCCTACTATTGACAAATATTGTCTCGATCCGTCCATGATCTGTTGGATTTGCATATGGAAGCAAAACCTTTGCTTAAGGCATGGGTTTTTTTAATCTTACAGACAACTGAAAGTGTTTGGCTCGACGTGTTATACACATCCTTTCACCACGACATAAGGACAAGTTTGATTCGAGAAGTCGCTTGTGCATTTTTCTACGCTATCAATTCAACAACAATGGGTGGAGAGATTTTGATATAGAACGCAATGATATTTTGATATACCGCGACATGATCTTTCATGAGGATGTCTCTCCTTTTTCCGACCATAAAAATGTCTCTCCACTTTTTAATACTCTAGCTACAGTCGAAGATGAAGACTAGATAATTGTTCTGGCTACGGTAGACTGGGGAAGTGTTTCTTTACAAAACAATGATGTGATTCAACAAGGACATGTAGAATCTCCTAATAGAGAAGACACCTCTGTTTCTCCAACTGAAAAAGCACAATTGTCGTCTCCTCCATCTGATAGTAACTCTCCTCCATCGCTGATCAGCGTCACGGAAGCCCCAACCACAACTGTTCCAACGCCGACAGTTGAACCTCTTGGTCGCGGTCAAAGATGAAAAAATAAATTTTTTCTTCTCAATGAATTCATCACTTACTTCACTACTACTACACCCCATGCTCCACAAGCTTCACCGGTACCCACATATGACTCCTCGACCAGGTACACTCTATCCCTTGTCCAATTTTATTTCTAAGGCTAATTTCTCCTCAGGTTACCATGCTTATATGGCTGTGATAATGGTTGGTGTCGAGCCTAAACATTTCAAAGAGGTGATTAAGGATAAGTTTTGGGATAATGCAATGGTCAAAGAGGTTGATGCTCTTGAAGTTTATCAAACATAGGAGGTAACCGATCTTCCACCAGGCAGAGAGAAAATAGACAATCAATGGGTATATAAGATAATGTACAACTCTGATGGCACCATTGAACGATAAAAGCTCGTTTGGTAATCAATGGAAGCAACCAAAAAGAAGGGAAAGATTACAATGAAACTCTCTCGCCGGTTGTTAAACTAACAACGGTCCGTACAATTCTTAAGCTAGTGGCTGCTAAACAATGGGAGGTCTATCAAATGGACGTACACAACACGTTTCTTCATGGAGATTTAAAAGAAGATGTGTACCTGAAGTTGCCTTCGGGTTATCATTTGAAAAAGTCTCTTTACGGCCTGAAATAGGCTCCACGTTGCTGCTTTGATGCTTTACTACGTTTTAGCTTCATCCAATCTTATGATGACTATTCTTTGTTCTCATACACAAACAAATGTATGGAAATCAGAGTCGTTATTTGTGTTGATGACTTGCTTATATGGGGCAATGATGTGTATAAGCTTCGTAATGAAAGATTTGGACAAGCTCATGTATTTTCTTGGCATAGAGGTAAGCCGTGGTCCAGATGGTATTTTCCATTCACAGTGGAAATATGCATTGGATATAATAGCCAAGTCTGGTAACCTTGGATTAGGACAAGCCCCCACTCCTTTAGAACAAAACCATCAACTCGCAATGGATGATGGACCGCTAATGCAAGACCCGACGATGTACAGGAGATTGGTGGGTCGGCTCATTTATCTAGCTCATACAAGACCATAATTAAGCTATGCCATTCACATCCTTACGAAATTCATACAAAAACCCCATCAAGCACACTGGGAAGTTATCATTCATGTCATTCGTTTTCCCAAAGGTACACCAGCAAATGCAATTTTTCCGAAGTTGACTCAGGAACTTACTTTTACATCTTATTGTGACTCGGGTTGGGCGTTGTCCACTGACATGTTGATGTGCATAGTTTTTATGATTTTTAGAACTCATTTATTTTATGTTCTAGATGTATTTAGGTTGTAAATGTTGCATACAAATCTTAGATTTCATTAGTTTGTGTCTAGAGTCTAGTTTAGGAACATATTGCATTTGCATGTCATTTTCTTTGAATTTGTAGGTGCAACTTTGGAGATCAATTTGAGAACTTGAGATATGGATTCTAGAGACTAAAAGGACCAAGAATCAAAGCGATTTAAAAGATAGAAGCAATGGGAGAAGATGAGATCAAAAGAAGACATCAAATGGAGAAGAAACAAGTCACAAACTGTAAAAGGAACCAGCCATCGACTTGGAGGTCGATGCCTGGTCTCCTAAGGTCGATGACTTGTATCCTTTACAGAAAACATCCATCTTGCTGCTAAGTGCAACCCACCATCGACCTCAAGCAAGCCACCATCAACCTGGGAGGTCTATGTTTTGTTGCATTTAGCCGAAAACACCCTCCTTCCACCTATAAATACCCCTTTAACCTATTTTTATGTATCCATCTTTTATCCAACACTTTTATAAGTTTACTCCTTCATCAAGAATGTATTTTTATGCTTTCTCTCTTGATATTTAATATAAAGAGTCTCTCTTTAAAGTTTGGATCTTGGATCAAACATCTATCTTTATCTATGAAATCTATCTCTTTCTCTTCATCTCTTTTCTTTTTCTTCTTCATGTTGTGTGAGTAATCTTTTTGATGGAACTAATGATGTTTATATCTACTTAGATTAGATTGTGATATGGTATTAGGGATAGCTAATCTGAAATTTCCTAAGGATTTTGAGTGCTTAATGCTAGGTTTTAGAGTATCTAAGTAAGATCTTGTTATGTATTTTTTCGCCCGAGAGGTGTTCGATAAAATGTCTAGGAGAACCAAATACTTGCTAT
>OVAN01004493.1:0-25754 GCA_900406275.1 Anastatica hierochuntica
CTTAACATTATAATATTTTAAAAATTAGAAGTATAATTTTGCTCAAAAAATATAATAATTATTAATAATATGAATCCCGCGCTTTTAGAGCGCGGGTCAAAATCTAGTCAATACTATTAAAAGAGAGTTCTATTTTTTATCTACTTAAAATGTTGTTATTTAAATGTGGACCTATTCAAAACTCATTAGAAATAATTAAAACATTTATTATTAGTTGGTTAACAATACAATATAACTTCATAACAACCAAATCTAAAACAATATTGCATTATCTTTCTAGAATATAAAAAACTCTAACAACATTATGTAGAACAGTCAAAATCATTTCTCAACATTATCCTAACAAAAACGATATTGTTTATATATTTAAAACGATATAATATTTAGAGGTTATTAAATTGTACTTTCAGTTATTAATTAAAATCGTACTATCAATTAAACGGGTCAATGTGTATTAAACTATTATAAATATAAAATTGTACTTTCAGTTGAACTTGATTATACATTTCGAATAGTGTATAACTTTTATATTATTAATAAACTTATAACTAATACAAAATAATAATACACGTAAAATAATATCATACATTTATTAAACACTAAAAATCACATAAAACATATAACAATTACAAAAATTTTGAAGAAATATTTTATGAAACAATTTTATAAATATCATTCGCGCAAAGCGCGGGATAAAACCTAGTTTCCTCTTAAATTTTGGTATATTTGTTAAGTTTCTTTTTAGGTTACTTCTTACTATTTCTCCTGAAGTTCAAGATTTTCTCTGTTATGTTTTCCATTTTAGATATTTGGGCTTTTATTTTTATTTTTTATTTTTTATTTACTTTTTAGATATTTGGGCTTTTATACACAATTTTATTCCACTTTCATTTGATTTTTGTTAGTTTACCCTTTTTCTTTGCGCTTTTACATCTGGCTAGGCGATTGCCCGCGCACACGCGCGGATTTTTGTATATATTTTTCTGTTTGATATCATTTCAGTATGAATTGCATATTAATTCCATATATTTTTTAAGCTCATATGCATTTTCGATATTTAAAATCAAAAGTTTGCGTAATAATTATGAATACTAAGGCAAATGCTTATATTTACTACCCATGATACAAAAAGTTACAACAAACTTAGCATTATAGGTGTGTTTCAAGTTGATATAAACAAATATGAGTTACAGTTAATGAATCTCTAACGTTTGCTATTTTTCAATACATAGACGGACAAAATTAAACTACATAGAGCTATAGCAACAAAATAAAATATTATACTTTACCATATGAATTTGGTTGAAAAATAAGTATTTTGTTATAATCGGCGAACATCACCTGCATTTTTCTGCATAAATATTAAAACCACATAACAAGACAACATAAAAATCACATCACATAAGTA
Organism: Anastatica hierochuntica; assembly: GCA_900406275.1. Taxonomy (NCBI): domain Eukaryota; kingdom Viridiplantae; phylum Streptophyta; class Magnoliopsida; order Brassicales; family Brassicaceae; genus Anastatica; species Anastatica hierochuntica. Next base: position 1,409 of record OVAN01004493.1, read on the forward strand.
AAATACAAATAAATTAAAGGCTTCCCATATGTTCGTTTAATCCAAACATCATTATCACTTCTACTATTGTAAAGATTATGGCTTTCTTCCTACTTAATTCCAAGTTCAAAATCTAGATCATTGTGAAAGGGAGAGAGAGAGAGAGAGAGGGAGGTAGAGGTAGAGGTAGAGGGATAGGGAGAGCGGGAGAGCGGGAGAGCGGGAGAGAAGGAGAGAGGGAGAGAGGGAGAGAGATAGAGATAAAGAGATTTAGAGAGATTGAGAGTTCTCGGTAAAAAGATCTATACCAGTCAGAAACTGAAGATAATACCCAAATCCATAATCGGAAAAACTTTTTCATCTGCTTATCTGTCGTTTCTCCGCTGTCTTTTTTTCATCTCTCTCCCTCGGTTTCTTAATTGTCCAGCAAGCGGAAAGAAACTCATCTTCTACACATTTATCTTCAACTCATTTAAGGAGATATAGAAAATTTAATAACATGAAATAAATAATGTAAATAGGAAGATGAAGAGGTTTATCGTTACGTGAAAAGATTTTTAAAAAAATGATTTTGCATTAACTCTTTTAGGTGGACACATGTCAAAATTTTAGGTGTTGATGTGGCACTCTGTTGAAGAGAGTTGACCACTTATTATATATTAGATTTATAAAAATGCCTTATTAACTTTAGTAACGATAAATTTATTTGTATCCTTCATTTTTTTTTTCAAAATTGCATTTTTCATTTTTTATTTACTTACCCATTTTAAAATAATTTAATGCATTTTTCAAAGTAAAATATATATTGTTCACTGTTATATGATATATCTTATTTTGCTAATTGATGAAAAAATGTCGATAAATATATTTTAAAATATTATGCCCTTGATAAAAAAAATTCTAAATCTGCCACTAAAATATATATTTACAAAGGAGTTTTAAGAAAAAATTATTATCTTATCGAAATTTGTCAAATTTTACATAGTCTCAATTTGGACAGACAAAATTTAGTAATTTATAGTGATTATTAATCTATAGAGTATTATTTTTTTATGGCTTATATTAGACATGACCATTTGGTTTTTTCGGTTTTCGAAAACTAGAACCAATGGGTTCTCAGAATATTTTTTTTTTTTATGTACTTTCAATTCCAAGATATTTCAATTTTATTTTCTAAATCCGGTTTCTGTTTGGGTCTCTTGTCATCCGATTTGCATTCAAGGACAAAAGAAGAGGTGCAAAAAGAAAGATAAAGTTTATAAAGACACAATTAGTTTAGTTGGGTGAGAGAATGATGTAAGGGGATAAATATAGAAACAGATAAAAAAGAGTCTCTTGTAAACTCTCACTTCCACAACCAACGGGATTCATGTGTGTAATGTTGTACGGAACAATTCCAGTTTAGACAAGACAGATTGAAGAATTCGTCTTGGTCGACATCCATGATTCTGACACAGTTAGGACGTGACTGGGAAGAGGTACAAGGAAGACAGAAAGATTCAGACTGTGTGAGGTGTATGCAGAGATCTCCGATGTCTTGAGTGTCAATAGCGTTTCCTCGACCATTAAAGCTTCTGTTATCATTTTCCTGGGCTGATACTTGCAGAACGAGCCGGTTCTCCTATACAACTTAACCATGAAAAGTTCGTCCACCAAGTGCACGCTCATGCAGCAAGAATCAAGAATGTCTCGTTTAGTCTTTGACATCTTTGGTAGGTTATGAAACCGCAAACTCTGCTGCAACTTGGGGTTGCTAATGCTATGGTGATCCCATGATGCTATGATTTGGCCTCCAGATCCAGGGATGAGAAACATATCATCTTTCTTTGAAAACATAACAAAGGAAGAGAAGAAGCTAGGGTTTTCGATTCTGATGTTGATCACTTCGAGCTGGTTTGCAATAGCTTAGCTGAGGTCCCAAGAACTTGACAGCCACAACACAGTCCGAAGATGATGACATTGCCACGTTGGTTACAAATTGGGTTTGGCAATGAGGCAGAGTCAAGAGCGGAGGCAGCAAAATGCGTTTCCACTCTGTATGGAAAAGATCAGTGTCTCGGAGATGCATCAAACCATCTTTTAAAACAGCTTGCCATCCATTGGATGATCCAATTGCTCCATTGGTCTTGCTGAGGCGATGAAGAAAAAAACCCTAATTATAGATTTGTGTTCTTCTCCATTAATACACACAAAGCATGGAGACTTGCTCACCAAGTTTCCAATATCTCCTTGATATTTTTCTTGGCCCAACTAATTCTCTCTCTTCCCTCTTTTGATTTCCTACTTTAAAAGCTAAACAAGTCAAAATATTTCCTTCTCCATTATGCTAATCTAGGGTTGGCCGAGGAAATTTTGGTTTGACTCGGTTCTCATTTGGTTCCGGTCGGTTCTGGTTACTTGAAGTCAGAACCGAAACTTCCAAATTGGATTCACGTATTTTCGGGTATTTTCTTGTGTTTTTGAGAATTTTTTGATTTCATTTTTTGATATTTTGATTATTTTCCGATTATGTTCGGGTACATGTTTTTTTATTGGGTATCTTTTATATATTTCGGTAGTTTTAGTAACCGTTCAGATAGTTTTAAAATTTTTGGGTAGTATGTCTATCCTCTACGCTAAACCAAGGCAAAAAAAAAAAACCAGAAAAATGACTATAACAACTAGAATCCAGCTGAGCGGCACAAGTGGTACAGTGGTTACCACCTCTGTTGGCTAAGCTCACTTACCTGGGTTCGAACCCGGATGATGTCTTTTTCAGGAAACTACTAAGCCACTATGCCGAGGACAGAAAAAAAAAACAACTAGAATCCAACCCATCAAGATAGAGGTGTGGAAAGTAATTAATCTTGTGGAACCAAATTGGAGTAATCAGTACAATGAGCATTCCAGTTTTGATTAGCAAGATTAACAAGTGTAGTTTCGTGGACATTCAAGATTTTGACGTGGTTAGGATACACGTCGGGGAAAGAGGTAGAAGGGAGACAGAAAGTTTCAGATTTTGTGATGAAAATGCAGAGATCTCCAATGTCTTGAGTGTAAACGGCGTTTCCTTTATCGTCTAGCTTGAACACCATTAGAGCTTGTGTTTTCATTCTCGAACTACTATCGTAGATGGTCCTCTTGTACAACTTAACCATGAAAGTTTCTCCCGTGGTTCTTGATGCGAAAGATGAGAAGCTATTAGAGTGAAGAGGAGAAGATCTTACAAAGACAGGTTTCCGAAAGCAGAGCTGAGACATGTTTTGAGCAAGAAAACAAGAGCAAGAGAATTAAAAGAAAAGAACGAGAAAACATAAACCCTAATTAAAGAATTGGTGATGTTCTGCTCACCAAGTGCATAACTTACGGGAGTTAACTTTGAACCCTCTACCTCACGTAGACAACGAACATACATTACCAACTTGACTAGTTAGCTTTTCCATTCATATTTTATTCACACATACATATATCTAATTCGTTTTGAAATTCTATAAATTAGTTTAATAATATAATAAAATTATTTAGTTTAATAAATTATAAATTCTACCTCACAGATTTTACTGTTTCAAACATAGTTGTAAAATATGCAATGGAAGACAGATGGATAAATTTGAATACATGTAAACTACATACTCAGAAGATCCAAGATTTTGAACATACCGTTGCGTCAAAAGTGATGGAAGCATATTAGACTCGGAACAACTTGGGTGAGAGTCCAGATACAAGCTCATTAAGATGTTTTATGGGCTTCATTGTGCTCAAGACGATCAGCTTTGGATTTTCATGTACCAGAGAAATCAAACTCAGAAGTAGAATAGTATTAGGTCACATCTTACCAGCCTAGAGTTCTCCAATGGCACGCACCGGACTTCAAATTCTGATGCATTTGGAGCAAAAAACCGGACTTTTGCATATCATATGTCTCACGTTTCTACTCATTTTAGATTGTAGTAGACGCTTTTGTTAACTTCAAAGAGCAGTGTTCTGAATTCTCATGAAGAAATGTAAACAATACATTAGGGGATTCGCATAAGGTAAAGTGAAAGGATAATGTGGAAGATGAGTTTACGCTTGTGAGGTGAAAGATAGACAATAAAGAGTTGAATTTTCTTCAGAGTCTATGAATGTTTTACATCATCGCATGTCTCCAATTCAATAAGAAAGTTGTTTTTGATGGAACTTGTATATAAAATAAACAAAGTAGGAGATTTTATATAGTATTTTGTCACATAATGGGCAAAGCATAAAACTAAACTCTCCTATGTGCTTTACTTAGTTTAACGAGGGGAGATTCGCAAGTGCATCCTCGCATTTTCTCAACAATGACTTTGCTTCTTCATTCTTCTCGAGTTCAAGCAAAGAGATAATCTCGGCCTTGAAATCTGCTTCTGCGGGATGCAATGACCAGACCGTGCTATACAGTTTGATGACCTCAAGCAGGCATTGAGAAGTAGCCACATGAACCTGAGTGTTTTATGTACAAAAAACAACAAAAAACGAATTTGGCTTTCGGTTTTTCATTTGGTGTATACTGGTAATTGAATACAGATCAGAGAACAACGTACCTGCGCTATTTTTACTGTATTGATGCATTCCAGTAGTTTAGGAACGAGTGCGTGATATAACTGAAACACAAACAGAATACTTAAAATGCAACCAAAATCACAGACGCGGTAGACAATAATGTAGATGAGATTAATTAATTACCTCATGGGCGAATTTTGTCGCATCACTAGGTGAAAGGCCGCCATCCATAGAATCATTCTGTAGACTCTGGAACCTTGAACAAAGCTTCCCCACACATGAAACTCCAGACATTTTTACTGCTCAAAGGAAAATCAGATTGGTAAAGTAATAAATAAACATTTGCTGGAAGAAAAAAGAACAAAATGAGAGAAGAAACCAATACCAGTCCATTGAAAGCCGGGTGATAAGGAAATTACAAGAACATGAATCAAATCTGATTTCTTGCTGAGTATGTCGTCTATGGTTGCAACTTGGATGCAAGCCTTGACGCATTCCATAATTTCAAGTGGGAGATGCCCGTCTTCTCCATCTTCTGATTCTGTAAACAAAGGGTGGACGGATTCACAATTATTAACGATTACAACTCTTTAACATGTTATCAAATGTGACCACGCAGATGATGCAAAAGTGTACTCATGGAATTGGTCGGGTAACAACCTGTTTTAACAGCATCACTTGCTGACGGAACTTGACGGCTTGTTCTAATGGAAGCAGTATTACACATCTCATGCAACATCGGGAAAACAGTATTGAAAAACTCCGGATTGCCAAAAGCTGTTATGACCTGATAACATATAATCAGAAAATTCAAATATCCACTTGCTGAATAATGTGTTATAAGAACTGCATTATCAGCAGATTAAAAAATCACGAGTCATCTCTTAATTTTTGCATAATAAGCGGCAATCCGCAAGTCTTTACTTACCTTCTCCAGACAAGAAAAGGCTGACTCACGATATTTCTTGACTTTCTTATTGCATGCAGAACAGATAAGACTCAAGATGATGGAAGCAGTTGTTGGATTCTCATTATTTATTGCTTCGTGGCAAGACACTGAAAGAGCACCTAGAGCATCCAAAAGAGTTTCCTTTCCCTGCGATCACAAGTATTGACTTGAAAAACTAGTGCAAAAGACTGCATTCATTCAAACACAAGCTCCATCCTCCACATGGGCAAGTAGCTCTTAGTGAACCAACAAAGTTTTATTCTCTTGAATATGCTTATGCTTCTACGTATTTCACCTCAATTAATTTTTTTTATAATCTTTCAAGAAAAAAGAAAGCAAAAATTTTAAATCGGAAAGAAGTTGGTTCACCTCCCATAAACGTCCAGGAATTTCATTGACAAGACATTGCAGCAGTTTGCTGTGATGCGGCGATAATGATTCACCTAAGACGTCGCTTAGTTTGCAAATTGCCCTACCAGACTGAAAGCAAGTATAAACCTTCCATTAGTACGACAGCGCAAATACTAATGAGTACAAGAAGAGAAAACACTAGAACTGAAGGATCATAAGTTACCTTCTTTTTGCTTGCCCACGAGGATGATGTAATACTCTCGCAAATATGATTCACAATTTCTGGCAGAAACAATTGAAGTGTGACCCTTTCACCGCTTGTGATGTCTTCCCACACCTCCTCAAAGAGACTTGAAATCTGTTTGTCATCCTCAAATCTGCAATTTATAATTACCATAAGCTTCTAACGAAATTTCACATAGAAGAGAATATTATTGATTCTACAGTGAGCTTTCTACGTCCAGAACAATCAGGTACCCGTTTAAAGATGGTGAGAACAATCTGCAAGAACGAAGAGATACCGTTTGGTGTAATTGCAAATACTCTGTGGATCTTACTTGGTAGTTGGGAAACAGGAGCTATGAATTTAGAGCTATAGTTTCTTGATCTTATTCAAAAATGGCATTAGCTATTGTCATGTTATGAGTTCCTTGTGTTAAATAAGTTACATGCATCACACTCGGTAGTAGACAAATCCACTGGCTTACCTGGAAATAAATATAGCTGGAACAACAGCTGATTGATGGCCGCTCATAATATCAGAAGCTGTGGATGAGAAGCTTTTTAGAAGACTCGCACAGGCAATCTGGGAGCTTCTATCACCAGAGTGTAGAGCTGCAGTTTCTTCTATTAAGCTTTGAGCTTGAGAGGGGCTAGAATACTTCAATACAATGCCACAAGCACTCGAAAAGGCACGTTTTGCAGCAGCACTTTTCTCCTCCTTGGCAACAGGAAACAAAAGTCTTAGCAGCATTCCAGTGAAGGGCTTTATCTCGGTACCAACTTTTTGGATTAGTAATGAGATGAAGCTTGCAACACCAACCCTGTTTGGAAAATGAAAATTCCACCAAATATCAACATCAACCATTGAATACTTGAAATCTAATAAAACATGCAGCTACAAAGAGTTTGACGGGACCATTGAGGCAGTCTGAGTATATGAGAAGGCACAAGAAGGTAAGAAATAAGAATCACGTCATTTATATTCTATCTAATTGGATGGTAAAGATTACACAAGTCTACCTTATCTGAATTCAGTTCTCTCTTTGGAACTCTTTACAAGTCATGAAAAGAATAATATCCACTTTTTAGTTTTCTAACCCATTTCTTTTTGTTCTTAGATGGCAGAAACAGGACGCTGGCCAAAATGGCTATTACTTTCTTACTTCTGAGATATATAGTGTCAAACAAAATTCTTGGTAATAGGACAGAGCGATAGAAAGAGGTAGACAAACTTCAAAACCCAGATCAGCTTTATTTACAGAGTATCAGTACAAGTTAAATGATGAGTCAAACAGAAGAAAAAGATGGCAAACCAATAAATGTTCGATATCTAGCAAGTAACTACTGACATGGTAACGGTGTTAGCCACTACTAATGAAAAGTTTTACTTTCCTGAGTGAAATCATTACGAGGAATTCTTTTTAATACTATCTCGAGTCCTCTACAGCTATTGCATTCGGGGGTAAACTTTAAAATAGTAGCGCCAAAACCAAAGGTTGATGATGAATTAGTTTCATTACTAATAGAGGGTTTAAATAACTAACCTGGTATTGAGGCCAACACTACCACGAACAAGTTGAGTGAGACGAGGGATCAACTGATCTAGTGATTCAATATCCACAATATTAATACACAGATCAAGAGTTTCCCACATTGGAGAGCCTTTTGAGATTGAGATTCGTAAATTTTCAAGTTTCTCGGTTTCTATGCCAATATTGGCAGCATGCAACTGAAACATTAAATTAAAACGAAGTCAGTACAAGGTTAAAGATTCAACTCAGAGATGCGGAAAATGGTACCTCAACATAGTTAAGTCCTTGGTCTTCAAGACTAGACAAACTTTCCAACATACAGCAAACTAAGTCTGACAAATGAGGACGAAGGGCAATTCCTGCACCCTGCAAATGGAAACAAACAGCACAAATCATTTGAAGGATCAAAAATTATTTCCCTGCAGCACATTCAGTTGACTAAAACTATCCAAGTAATTTTAAAGTCTCGTGGTGCATAACGAATACAGAAAGTACATTTTGATACAATTCAAATTAATTAATTACTTCATGTTTGGAGTCTAACTGAAAGAACAAGCGCATGAAAAAAAAAAGTTACAATGCTCGTTTGTTCTATTAGCATTCAGTTCATATGTGTCTTCCCAACCAAAAGCATTAAAAAGAACAAAGCAAAGTTAATTTCTATCTGGGATTACTGATCACTCAACTGTATCAAAATAAAAATATAATATAATGCTATTAATGTCACAAGAATAATCCTTAAGAAAAAGGCATGATGTGGAAAGATACTATTATTAACAGAAACTGGTCATATATGAGAACAACTATCTTAAATCATCAATCTACCAAAGTTAGGCTAACCTTTGCAAGCTTCATAACAACTCCGATTGAAGCCTTGCGTACACTGTTGACTTTACTCATTATTCCATCTGAAAGTAAAAGAGGAAGAACAATATCCATTGCTTGTCTTGCATCTGATAGTTCGGTGAGCGTGACATCACAAATCCTTATCGTTAGGGATGTCACAGCACGACATAACTTATCGCCAGCATTTCGCACAGTCTCTTTGATGTCATCCATAGCACGGAAAGCAGCTATCCACAGTCTTTTCAAATGCTCGGCAACCTTTGATAACATAGGTAACAGAAAAATAATAACACTTGTGAAATCTGGTGGAACAACAATATTTACATACAAGAAAGAAACAATCGCAAATCTGGGTGAATATATATACTATACTCCACTACAAACAGATTCTGGAAATGCTAAAAAAATAAACATACGGGCATGTAAAATGATCTGCAAAAGTGATTAACTGCATATTATTGTGTATAAAACCAGAACCAGTGCTCAAGTTGTGGAGTAAAATAAACTTCTTACATAACTACAATTTACCAATGCAGTATCTACAGAGCTGAAGCAATGGAAAATTTCATTTTATTTGTCTAGTAGAAGATCTCACCTGGTCAAATTTCCGACCTTGAATAATATCAGCAAGGGCAAGACAGGAAGCCTCACGAGAGCGCCATAGCCGCGAACCACATTGTGCCAGCAGATCATCAAAGATGTGATTCAAATGTTCATCAACAGCTTTCCTAGGGTCTTGTATCAGTGCTTTCCAAATGTGTGCCATTGCATCCTGTGAAGATTGCACGAAAAGTACAAGTTACAAAAAGAAACAAAACCCCCCATGCAGCCACCTTTTATGACGAGATGAAATACCAGGCAGGGGTAAGTGATATCACTTCTACAGATAGATATACTTTTAGTGGTAAACTAGCTTTTATTTATTTTCATATATAAGAGAAAAAAAAACATAATTCAACAACTAAAAGAAAAGAGAATGTAGCACTTGACGGGCCGAAGTGATTTATGCAGCTAGTAGAAATGCGACAGCTAAATATTTCTCATGTAAAAATGGAAGAAGCAACTAACTAAATACAGCAAATAAAGCTCCCAAATGCTAGAAATGGTGTCACTCAGGTCTAAACAAGCCAATTTTTTATTACTAGACCAGTGATGAGTATAAAGCTTGGATACGATAAAATATTACTAATACAAAATAAATTAACAGCACAGACTGCACATAATATTATGAACATTTCAGGATGAATGAGGCTCCAATTAAATAGTATGCAACATTATCAACAACAAAGGCTGAACCATAATGGTGAGTAATGGTAGGCTATCTCATGATTAAAGCCACAGGGGTGAGTGTAAAGCTTAGATAGGATGACAATGATCAATATGCAAAATAAAACAACATTCTGAGAAAAGTAATAATCCAACCTGCACATTTTTGTCAGGGTCATATTGGTAGCGAATCAACCTCGGAATCAGCAATCGCAAATGTGGTCGAAGAGCATCTCCTGCTTGTTTGGCTATTTTGGAGAACCCAAAAGCAGCTCCCCTCTTTGAATTAAGAGCAGCTTGGTGATTGGCTAAGTCCATAAATTTGTAAATCAAATCTGGTTGCCCCATTTCATTTGCAAGATTACAAAGCTCCTTGTACGTGCTAATCTTCCCTCCGCTGGGACTCTCACCGATAGTTCCCTCTTGGAACACTTCCGACTCCTCAACAAGCTGGATAACAAAAATACTTCAGGACCAAATACAAACACAAATGAAACATCAGAAGGAAGGACCTAGATAAATAGATTTTACCTTTATAGCTCGTTTCCTTTTACTTGTGCCGGTCAAAGTATTTACCAGAGCATCTACCAGATTTTGCTTCATTGATGCATCACCAAGGTCATAGACCATGCTCATGCCCTGAGATGCCAACTCCTGTGTAAGTTCATTCTGGTCACCTAATAAATGTGAGAAAGCCTCCTGTGACAAATAATATAGTTAGACAGCAGTTTGTATAAGCTTCTATCCAGAGTGGTTTGACAGCATCTAACTATAGGAAAAGCAAAAAGATATAGCAAAAGTTGGTCATGGGGCTTTCATAGACAATATAGGGATCAAGATAACAGTTTTTAGGGTCCAAATGGGTAATGCATATAGATAAACTGGAAAAGGCTATTAATTTTTCCTTTTAGTTATGATGGTACAGGGACAGGTGAGTCGGTGACACCAGCCCATATGTGTAATAAAAGAAGAAGTCCGGTTACCGCTTGCTGACCTGGATTTTAGGAAGCATTAGTTGGATTGATGGTTGTTGGCCACAGTACATGGTTAAAGACAGCATCCAGACAGTTCCAGCACACCTTTCATCCTTCCTGCTACTATACAGAAGGGTATCAAATAACTTTCCAGTAATTGTTTCTCTTGTTATGACACGGCTATCTTCATCAGTATCAGTTTTGGCATCAGACACATTTTTTGACGAAGTTTTAACTTCTCGCATCAGAAAATTTGAGTCCGTCGAAAGAGAACTAAAATTAGTTTTCAGAATCATATCAGCAGTAACTGGCACACCGCCCCAGAGGAAAGCTAACGCCTCACCCGCAGCAAACAGAATTTCTTCAGCCTGGCCAACAACAAATGTACAAAGTTAAGATTTTATTCAGTTCTGCTTTATCTCATCCGGATCAAATAAAATAAAGAGGACACAGTGCAGTGGCTTTACAACCACTATTAACAAACCCACCTTTGACCGTGAAAGACTAAATAAAAGATCAAGCGCTATTTTCAAGTGTGAAGATGAGATTTCCTTTGAACAAATATGTCCAAGAGAAAGAGCAATTTTCTGAACTGATTTTATATCATCACCAGAAAGCAGCTTGCTCAATCTATCTTGTAGAACTTCCAGCACTTGAGTCCCTGATAAGAGTAAGTCAATCAACTGAAAACTTGTATAACGTTCCACACAGGTTTCTTGGAATAAACTGACCTGGACTAGAATCATTAACAAGAAGAGGTAATGCACCACAGACACCAATATGACCCAGAGCTTCCATAGCAACAGAAGCCAGTGGAGCAGTCTCCGAATTAACAGCTTCAACCAGACATTTAACCGCATTTTGAGTAACTGATTCTGAAACCTGCTTATGAAAGATCCCAGTCAGGATACTATAAAATATTGGAAATATGTAGCCATTACAAAAGCAGATGTTTAGACGTGTTAAGCTGGAATTTTCTTTATCGTTAACGGACAAGATTTACCCCGAGACTGGTGTCAATATTTGTAGACAGACTAGCGCAGAAAATCAAATTATCATATTGCACATAATTTCGCTAAAAAGGAAACCAAGATATATATGGTTGACAAATCATCAGAAAACTTTATTGATCTCAATCAAATTTTGAAGAGCGGGCATGAAAAGAGCAAATGAGAAGAAAGGAACAGGACCTCCATAAATGCCAGAAGGAAGTAGAAAATTCAGCAGAACCAAGCTGTCAAATATGTGGTTTATCTTTTCAAGCTATTACTTCCAAACCAAGAGAGTTTTCAATGTTACTGTCAAATATGTGATTTATCTTTCATGTCTAAGCACCTAAATAACCAAGAACAGGCGGCGATTGTATCTGGATGGCATAAAACAAGCTAATTAAGATGCTACACAAGAGAAAACATACAGCATTAAGATTCCTAGCACCAAGATTATCACCATACTTTGGTATAACAACATGCAAGTTAGTCTACAAGGAAAAGTAAATTTAACTTACAGCGGGCCTTCTATGTAAGCAGTGAGCTGAAATATATCCTACAGCACATAATCCCCCATGATGAGCCTCAAACCTAAAAATGAAAGCAAGATGTTAGCTTTAGGAAATGAAGAGGCTACTAGTTCTTGTAGCCACAAGCCTTCAGATACAGATTCTAAAAGAAGTGCATAACACCTTAACTTCTGCGGTTGGGAAACAGAAGATATCAATTCAGAAAGCAATGAACATGATTCGGCATCCGAAAAAGCACAGGATGCCATTCCGAGTAAACGTGATGCAGATTCACGTGTACTCAAGTCTGTATGACTAAGCAGACGCCTTAGCCACACAATTTTCTGAGAACAGTAATGTTCAACCATCTGTGCAAAAGTGGTGATCTGTTTAATTTAGAATAAATTTGAACTACAAAAGAAATGACGAAAATGAAAGGATAAAAATAACGGAAAGCAGACCTCCGGAAGATAAGAGCCAACTGAAACCAATGCTTTGGAAGCACAAGCATGCAATTCGGCTGAGCCTTCAAATGCCAAGGAATGTTCCAACAACAAACACATCCTTTGCGCCGAATTCAAAAATTCAGTCCCTACTGCCTGCGTATTGTTCTCCTCCATGTCTAACTCAAAACATTTCATTAGAAACTTAATCATGACGAGGTAAACTTGCGAGGGAAAGATAAGGTTTTGGCCTCTCATTTCTGTAGAATCTAACAGTTTTGGTTGTTGCTTGAGAATGTACTCCAACATCTCGACAAACTTTGGGTATTTATGGTCATGATTAGGGACTGTGCTGCGACCTTCTTCTTTCAGAAAAAGTCCTTCAAGTGCTAGTTCCCTGAAAGCAGAAAAAGACAAAAATATAGAACACTTCTTCTAGATATAGCAATAACCAGAAACGAACGAAGTATTGAAGATTACGTCATGATGGAACCACGGAAGAAGATAATTCTTTTAAGTACGAAAGTTATTTTTTCTTATCAAAGAAGTTTTGGTCGTCTGCAAATGCCTAACCTTATGGTATATTTAACTCATACTACAAAATTGAAAGGAAAATATGAGACTAGAGGATTGCATATCCTCGGCATTGATTTACTATAACACGCGTACTCGTTAAAGAAACTTTATCAAGAGGAAGAAAATCTGCATCAGAGGGTTCTCCAGAAACGGTCAAAATTCATTTGCTGAAGTTGAACATGCCACAGTCACAACAATACACAATGAGATAAGATAAACTCCACTACCTTATATCTAGCTTTGGATCTGCTGCGCTCAGCATACAAATATACAGACTTGGACAATGTTGTGAATTATACAAAGAAGTTGCCCATCGCAAAGCACAAAAGCGTGCTTCATTTTGTTCCTGGTCAATAGAAGCCATACAATGCTATGTTTTATAACCTCATGATAATTTGGCAACAAAATCATCCTGGAATAGTAAACAGACAGAAACGGTCTTCTTGAACTTAGTGGCGGAAATAAGAGGAACAAATCATCTCTGAAAGGTTAACATACCGCCAAAGAATTTGCAAGCAGAAGCACCTCCAAATCCTTGAGAATATTCGCCGGGGAGTCCTAAAGATGAATAACATATTACCAATACTGACATGGTGAACCTCCAAAAGAGTGCAAAAAAATCTCACAGAACGACTTTTTGAAGCACAAAGACCAAAATAGAAACGGATATGATGAATCTGTCGATACAATGTTAAACTAGCACACCTTGTATGCAACGGCAAGAGCAATGATTGCCTCCTGGATTGTTGAACGAAGAGATTGAGTTTCTAACTTCAGCGCATCAAAAAGACGAACAGCCATTTCAGTCTTTTCTCTGAAAGTTAAGTTCACAACAAACAAAATGTCTGTTAAATGACAGCAAAACAAGTGTAGAGCAGCAGAGAGAAGTCCTTACCTAAAAAGATGAGGCAAGCGTTGAGCAATCAAACCAATAGCTTGAAAAGAAAATGTTTTGGTCTCCCTTGATATAGCATCTGAAGGAAAGCATGTAATGTATCTACTTAAATGTGCTTTTGAACCCCCTACATGCTAGTTATTTTTTTCTATAAAACTGACCTGCTTCTGAGTGTGTGAAACCATCAAGCATTTTCAGAATAGAACTCAATATAACAGGGCCCATAAGTTTCAGTTGATCTATCTTCCCCTGCATTTGATACGTCCAAAGACGTAAGAGAAAAACCAGTGTGGACTCGGAAAACCCAAAAGAAAAAGAAAAAGGGACACTGTCTGTATGGGCCTTCACGAAATCTTCACAAAAAAACATCTAACATAAATATCTTTTGAGTTGAGCAGAAGAGGCTTTACATGCTTAAAAACCCACACGGTGAATTCCATTCCCATTTGCTTTAGCCTCAAGGTTGTTCCAATTCCTTTCCATAAAATGATAAAAACATGATAAACAGCGAAAATACTCAATGATCATCATGAAAAAAGAAATGAAAAACCAGCTCATGGAGAATGGGTTGGTTAACTGCACCAACCGGCTAAGCAATTCCCTGATCGAGCAACTAACATCAGGGACAAGCCAAACGATTTTTCTTACAATGGCCAAAATGCATACCATATATTTTTCTTAGAAGGTTGTAAGGTCTACAGTAAAACCTTTTTTAAAATATTCAATTTGCTATACAAAACTAACTATTAAGAAACAATATTTATTCATTATCTAACTAAACAGACCCGTGCAGACCATGGTCATAAAAAACATTTACCAGTGTACAATTAATTTCTAAAGCTTAAAGAACATACCAAACATGCAGCCAAATATACACTGCAATGTTGCAGGAAAATTATTTGCTGCTGCAATAGAACGGCAAAAAACAGACATGAGCTTCATTTTCAAGGCTGTGTTTCCTGGAGCTACATTATGTTCTGGAGCAACAAGTTCAGTGGCAGTAGTGCCTGCATAAAGAATAAATTGATAACTGCCAATTTAGAATGGGAAAAGAGAAAAAGAAAATACTCAAACACAAGACTGCACCATCCTCTCACACTCCCGGTTTCCAGAATTTTATAAAAATGTGTTTTAGATAAGACATGGAAAATTTGCAATAGTCTACATACTCAAAGGCCCACGAGTACCAGAAGAATACTTAATTTTAATCATTTAACCATGCTGTAGACATAGACTGGTTCTAGATGGGCTAAATGATATCATTGTTAAGCTATTCATAGGATACAAATGATGAGTGTCCAAAAAAGTAATCAAAAAGTTGACGAAAAAGAACACGTACCATTGAATAGTAAAAACAGTCTGTTTATCAACTTGGGATCATCCAAGTTTGTTCCAGAAGCTTTCTTTTTAAGAAGCTCCTCCCCTCTCTTAGCTACAGGTTCTTGACTTGAATGAATTTTCACAAACAAATACATACCAGCTCTCAGAGACATGAAGAGTAAAAATGAAGTACGCGAAGGGCAGGGACAAAATAGTTTTTCGTGTTACGTGACAGAAACAAAGTATGACATGCAATGAAAACACAAAGCATACCTATCCACTGATGCAGCAATGTACAATGGATATACGGATTCACCAGGCAGGTCCAGGGTTTCAATGACATTCAAGATCCCCAACTGCTTAAGATATAAGATCCTGGTGATCAATGCAGCAATATAAAGAGATATGTTTGAAGTTATTTAACAGACCTTTCTTATCGTAAGCATGTCCCCTTTCAATGCTTGCTTTCCCACTATACGATTAACTTGAGAAGATGAAAGCCCAGGTGAAGGTCCTCCTCTGAATTAGAAGGGCAAGCGATTTTCATTAGAAGCAAAAAATAACTGATAAAACAAAATACGGTCGGAAAACACTCAGAATGGATTTCATACCCTTGAGAGGATGGTTGATACAAAAGCATATGAAGGCAGAACTCCAGAAACAATTCCTTATCCTGAGGTGCAATCAGAGATCTGTACTTTGCAGAGACATCATCACTGATCTGGTTTGCATGACACTCTCCAATAACCTGAAAACAATCCAATTAGAATATGAAGGATACTGAAAGGCCGGTTATTGTACATTTGTACTTAGTGCCTACATAGAATTAAAAATTACTATCTATCCAAGTGATAACACCAAATAAGCTGCCAATGGTGTTCCCCTGCGTTTCAATTCTTTCAACGGTCTAGCAATCACCCGATATTATTCCCCACAAAAAACAGTTAGGACTACCACTAAACTATTGCCTTTTTCAAGTAAGTAATGTGTAACAATTGCAACGAATGAAAAGAGATTGTTAAAATAGTGGCCATCAAACAAATATCCAATTTCACACTAAAGGAAGGACTAAAAGATACCACCTTAACAGCAATTCTCAAAATGATATCTTGGTGCTGCTGAGGAAGCTTCGAAACATTCACCAGTGTACTCGGTGCAATTTCCTCTCTTTCCTATATAAAAAAAAGGAAACAAGAATCATCAGTCCTATCTCATTTGATTAGCAATTCTCCAACAAGGCGAGTTGACTAATAAAGAGACCAAACCGACCTTTGCAGGAGCTCGTTCGAAAGCCATCTCAACATAGACGATAGCGAAATTCCTAACCATAGGAGAAGCAGCAGGGTCGGTGTACAAATTCCATAAACTCAACAAAGGCAAACCAATTTCATGTTGGTGCTTCACTCTCTTATTAACATGACTCAATATCTCAAGAACCTGCCAAAATCAAACAACAACAAGAGGAATTAACGATTACCATAACATGCCCAGCTCAAATCCAAGTAGAATTCAGTTTCTTCCTACGATCTGAAATCATCAAAAACCAAATTCAGCAGAAGAGCAAAATCATCGTGTGGAAGACTTGCCTTGTTTCGAACAGCGGGAGATTGGGAGGAGAGAGCAGAGATGGTAAGTGGAAGGAGGTTAGAGACCAGGGCTTGGAGCTTGGAATCGTCGCAAAGAGCGAGCCTCGTGAGCATTCGATCGAGCATTTCATCTAACTCAGCGTCCGATTTGGAGATCAACGACGACGACGAAGAAGAAGAAGAAGAACCTTCCATAGCTATTCCACGAGTTTTCTCTTTAGCTGCAGAGATTGTATCTGTGATCTTTTGCTTCTTCTTTTTTCACTTAAGTGTTTGCTTCGGATTCTTCCTTGGTTCTTCTTCTTTTCTCCTTCCTGTCTTGGCGAACAAGAACAAGTGTGACGAAAAACGACGTCGTATCTCATCTTTTTAAAAAGGCCCAAATATTAAGCCCAAAATCAATCCAGCCCAGTTCTATAAATTCATAAATTTTGTATATTGGTTCAACAAACTTTCATTATCTTCTATCAATATCAAATTTTGTTCACTCAAAACTCCAAACACTTGACCTCTTTCTGTTTAGCAAGACGACAAGACTTAGATTTGAATGACTAAAATATTCACAAATCATGACAGTGGAGATTATTTTTTAACACTAATGGTAGTTGTCTTCAATTTTCTTTTAGCTCATTTCACAGTGTTACTAAAAATTGTAACCATCAATCAAACTCATGGGTTTGTAAATTTCTTTTTATGTTTTCTTCTTTTTTTCTTGTCCAACTTGTTTTCTTCCTTTAATTGATAGACTCTGACTAGGGGTGAACTCAAGTTTCTGTCGATTAGAATCGGGTCCATTCATATTTCAAATTTTCGGGTTGGGTTTGATATTAGTAAAATTTTGGTCATGTCGGATTCGGATCTATTTGAATTCGGGTCGGTTTAGTAATGTCATAGAAACCTGAATATATTTGAAAAAATTTTCGATTTGGTTTAACTTTAGGTATTTTCTAATTTTTTGGGTTCAAGTTCAGATATTTCCAAGTTTTTCCGTATTTTTTGAACTTTCTCAAGTTTTTCGGATTTCGAATTCGGTTCAATTCGAAATTTTAGAGTCTTTTGAATTTTGGAGAGTTTTCAAATTTTTGTATCGGATCAGATAATACTCTATATTTGAAATATAACTGAATGAGATCCATTCGAATATTTTTAAAAATCGGTTCAAATTTAAATCGAATTTTTTCGAATCTAATTCGGTTCATTTTTTTTTCCAACCCTAGTTATGACAGCTGCCAAATGTTAGCAAAAAGAGTTGTAGAAGAAAAAGCTTTTAACCAATTCTTGAATTAACATCATCATTTGACTAATTTTTTGCCCTTGTATATTAAACACAACAATAATTTAAAATACGGTGGCAGTTAAACAGAACACCCGTGACAGCTACATAGACACTCGTAATAAGTTTGAAAAACTCAAAAAAACTTTTTAAAAAATCAAAAACTAAAACATTTATTTCCAACCAAATCCACAAAAACTTTTTTTTTTAATATCTCTCAAGGTACTTGCTTTTTCGGTAAAGCTAATGCTTACGACTCCATCAAAACCTCTCTCACCTTTTCTCTTCTTCTTCATCTTCTCCTTCTCAAATTCTGATTTTTCTTCAACTCAAAACTGTCCTCTGTTCCGACAATCTAACTCAGGTAACAACTCTTCTTTCTCTTAAACTTAGTTTCTCAAAAAAAAGTTCCGACATTGTTCTCGGATTATGTTTTTTTTTCTCCGACATTGTTTTTCTGTTTCTTGATTCGAGATATCATGTTTCTTAAAATGATTTTACTCATCAAAGTTTAAATCTTTCTTTCGATTTTGTTTACTAAATTGATGATAGATAGTTGTTGGCAGCTCATTTTGTTAGGTAATCTAGGGTTTTTGACTTTCTCATTAGTTTCTTTCTGTTTAATGTCAAAAAAGTTCATTACTTTACTTTGCTTACCCTTAAACATCTCATCAAGATTTGAGAAAAAAAAAAGTTTCCTTTTTTTGTTTTGAATTTCAGATAGATCTGTGAATCCATTGGAAGATATTACTAGTAAGGAGTTGTTAGACTTATCTACTGTTAGTTATGTCTTTTGCTTTAATACTTTATCTTGATTCTTCAGGTGAGTTCTAAGCATTTTTTTGTTGTGGATAAACAGAATCATTATGACAAGGGTTACACGCGGTTTTCGAGATTCATTGCATAAAGATGTTGTTCAAGAAGTCTCAGCAGATGTTAAATTTGCTTCTAGTAGGTTTCCTAATTATAGAATTGGGGCTAATGATCAGATATTTGATGTTAAAGATGATCCTAAAGTGTTAACCATGAAAGAAGTTGTTGCGCGTGAGACAGCGCAGCTGTTGGATCAGCAAAAACGTATGTCTGTTCGCGACCTCGCTAATAAGTTTGAGAAAGGATTGGCTGCAGCTGCTAAGCTATCCGAAGAGGTCTGGTTTATGTTCTAGTTCCCATGTTTTGATACCTGAAGTTGGTTCTTATATAACATTTCGGTTTTAGTTTAAGAAAGACTTGCATTATTTTTCGATAGGTTTTTGAAATTATCATGACAAAAGCACACTCTTTTTGTTGGGTTCTTATAGATGAAATGCATCTCTGTCTTGTTGCTTAGCTAGTCTATCTGTGGTTAGTACAGCTCGAGTTGATTTTGCACGTTCGAGTATGGAGTCTCCTAAATAGGATCTAAAAAAGTGGCTTGTTAAGAGCCAAAAATTACAACTTTGTTATGAATACATAACTATAGGGAATCAAGAAGGAAAATCTCGGTCGCTAAGGTGAAGATATGATATAACTGAAAGAATATTTAAAGCTAATTTGGCTGGGAATAAGTGCAGGCAAAACTCAAAGAAGCGACTTCACTGGAGAAACATGTTCTTTTAAAGAAACTTCGAGATGCATTGGAGTCTCTAAGAGGACGTGTGGCAGGGAGAAACAAGGACGATGTAGAGGAAGCTATTGCCATGGTTAGTCTATTTTTTTCATTCCCTTGTATGAAGAACCGCTCTTCTGCTATGTGATACTCAGTTCTTTTATCCATCATATATAGCTTGGGTGCTTTCTTTAATTGTCTTGCAAACCCACCGCCAACACTTTTTCTTCGTTTCTGTACTTCTTAAGTATGTTTGGAAACTGTGGTCTCTGCTAGGTTGAAGCTCTAGCTGTTCAGTTGACTCAGCGAGAAGGAGAGCTGTTCATTGAAAAAGCAGAAGTGAAGAAGCTTGCAGCCTTTTTGAAGCAGGTAAAGTGTGCTCTTCGAGGCAGTGTCTTTTCTTATATAACTTGAGGTGAATAGTTAGGAGACTTCTATGTCATTTTAACCTGAAACATCAAAGCCTTATCAAACAGCAAATATGTTTTCGTTCAATAATTAATGCATCGTACTGTTTGTTAGTTTGTGAAGTAGCCATATGATGGAGGCTCGAGAGAGACTGTCCTTTTGTTTTCATTTGAGTAGTTTATCTTCTATTACTTTTGATGCAGAACCATGATGTAATTCTGTACAGAAATTATCTATCATGTTCTAATCTCGCAGTAGTTCTTTGTTTCTCATCTATAGTATTCTTCTGTTGTCCGTTGTAAATTAGTTGTTAGACTTGCTCTGGCTTAAAAAGTATGCACATGTGTTCTAATTTTCTTGCTGATTAGTGATGGCATTATTTAATTAGGCTTCAGAAGATGCTAAGAAGCTTGTCGACGAGGAAAGAGCTTTTGCGCGTGCTGAGATTGAAAGTGCAAGAGCAGCTGTGCAAAGAGTGGAAGAAGCTCTTCGAGAACATGAACAGATGTCTCGAGCCTCTGGGAAGCAGGTATTTAGTGATGGCTTCGATCATAATTTAGTACCGGTTTCATGCTTCTAATGTTTCGTGTATCATTGAAGACATCTCTAGCTTATACTGATTTCACTTTTGCACATGTAAACCAATTTGTTGTGCCGTTGTCTTGTCAAGTGTATAACCCATGTAAGCGTAGCTTCGTGTACTATTTTATATCAGGACATGGAAGATTTAATGAAGGAAGTTCAAGAAGCCAGGCGGATTAAAATGCTGCATCAGCCAAGCAGGGTGGGTGTTGGTTTTGTCTGTCTGAGTCGATACTTCTGCAATGTCCTATGTTTTGTTTGATAAGTCAAATCATGTGCATTGTTTTAGGTAATGGACATGGAATATGAGCTTCGAGCACTGAGGAATCAGCTTGCGGAGAAATCTAAACATTTTCTTCAACTACAAAAGAAGGTTACTTGGATTCATTTTCCAATATACATACATACATATTCTATTCAGCGAATTGTCGGTCCTTTTGATTGCGCTAATTCTCATTATATTAGCGCATTTGTGTGACTGTTATGTTGTTGACAAAGAGATATATTCTGATACTAGATTACACTTCTCTATTATTCAGCTTGCAATGTGCAGAAAGAGCGAGGAAAATACACCCCTTATATACGAAATAGATGGCACTGAAGCTCTAGGTTCTTGTTTGCGAATCAAACCTTGCTCTGATAATGCTCCTGATCTTTCAAAGTGTACTATGCAATGGTACCGTTCATCTTCCGATAACAGCAAGAAGGAGCCTATATCAGGTCCCCTCACATTTCACTACTTTTTTCTTTAGTTGACTAAATTGACTAATTATTTATGATATGTTTATATGGTTTCATAAATCGGTGAGGTCATTCTAATAGAATTTAAACTTTAAAAGGTTCTGTTCTAAAAGCTCTGATTCTTACATCTCATTATTTCAGAATCAGGAAAAATACTTATCTAATATCAGGTGTCATTAGAGCCAAAATCAAGTTGGAGATTGGTCAAGGAAAAATATTTTCCTGACAATATTTTCCTGTCTCAGGTGCTACAAAATCAGTTTATGCTCCCGAGCCTTTTGACGTTGGACGAACCTTACATGCTGATATCATGTACGATGGTCATTTGGTTTCATTATCCACGGTTGGAAAGATTGATCCAGGTTCGTTATCATGTCATTTTCCTGGAAATGGTTCTTGTTTATGTTGCCATGATTAGTATAGCTTGTTCTTGTATTATTCATGGTTATATACTTACCCGAAGAAAACAACACGAAACTATATCGTATAAACCATGCATTATTCTTCTGATGAAAAAAGTTGACTATGACAAATCAATGAACTTACGACAAAGTCATGATTCGATGCAGCTGCTGGATTAGGTAGCTACGTGGAAGCATTAGTACGGAAACACGATGTTGATTTCAATGTAAGGCTGATTTCTCACTAATGATATATGCATACATTTGTATACCATAAATACAATGGCTTCGAATTACTGGTTTTGATAAGTATATATATTATAGTTCCTCTTATTGTGATTGATAGGTAGTTGTAACCCAAATGAGTGGAGAAGACCATACATCGGAATCTATCCACTTGTTTCACGTCGGTAAAATGAGGATAAAACTTTGCAAAGGAAAGACAGTGATTGCAAAAGAGTACTACTCTACTGCAATGCAGGTAAGCGGACTCTTTTTCCGCCCCAACAAAGCGTCATCCTTTTTAGTACTACGCAACCTTAATATCACAATTACCGAATCGCATTGTGTAGTTATGTGGAGTGAGAGGAGGTGGAAACGCAGCAGCTCAAGCATTGTATTGGCAAGCAAAGAAAGGTGTGTCCTTTGTTGTAGCCTTTGAGTCTGAGAGAGAAAGAAACGCTGCGATCATGCTTGCACGCAGATTCGCTTGTGATTGCAATGTAAGTGTTGTTCTTTTTTTTTGGCTTTTTCTTATCAACAAAGATGGTGTTGATTGTTGTAACATTGTAAGCATGAAACTGATGTTGTTGCAGGTGACACTTGCTGGACCAGACGACAGAACAGAGTCCGGTCAAGTCCCATGAATCGAGAGTCTTTAACTATGTATCTGTATGAGGTTTATGTTTTGTAGTTTTTCATCATTAGGGTTTAGGCATTTGTTTGAATTGAAAGTTCGTCTGTTTGTGTGTAAAAATATGACAAGAGTCAGTGATGTTTTAATCTCTATGTAACTGGTGGTTTGCTTTGTGGCGTATCTTAATACTTTCACACTTTTGAAGAATGTAATAGATGTGGCTTTTTTACTAAAAGTATTTAAATTTTAGTAATGTGATTTTTTTAGAAAATATGACTATAAATATATACTGGGATCCAGAAATGGGTTTACAAGAAAGTTAAATATTAAGAAAAGTGGAAAAAACTAGGAGAAAATTCGCAAATATACGGTGATGCTTTTTTTTTGTCAACAAACTCATTCAATAAGGTTCCGGTCAAGTGTTTTTCGCTTAGAGAGACAACGCAACCGTGGTGCATGATAGTAAAGAGAGTTTTTTGACTTTGTCTTTTTGGCAAGGCTGTCTACGGTGGTGTTTACAACACGAGAAATATAAAAGATATTAAAAATTGGAAAGAGAGACTTCATATGCAGTGATGCTAACACAACCATTTTGCTATGGAGTACCAACACATTTGAAGAATCATTTTCTCTATGATGTAAGAAGACATACACAAATTCTTTTCCACCATCATTTTGAAGTCTCTTTATTGTGTTGTTCTATATAAGCAATAAAATCTTTCAATGTCTTATAAACTTCTAATTTAGTTGATTATAGATACAACTATACGCTCATCGAATAAGCATCAACAAACGCGAGGAAGTAACTTGCTCCACAATGAGGTTTAGTATGATGTCCCTACAATTCACAATGAACCTTCTCAAATAAAGCCGTAGTTGAACTAGAGTTTGTAGAAAAAAGAAATAACGAAAGTGTTGCACACTTTATTCCGCAAACTCTTTAGCACAAGATAAATCTAAAATAGATAAAAAGTCTAAAATTTTATGAGAATGATGTCCAAACCGCTGGTACCAAACTTCAACATATACACGTTTTTTGCGATGCATAATTCCAACAAAATTCATCCCTCTAAAAAAATAAATTCCATCTAACTGTTCAGTCACTCCAATCAACATCTCGGTGATGTGATCTTGAATCAAGCACATGTTGTCAGTAGTTCGCAGTACACATCTATTTTTCTTAGTTAATTGTGAAATAGATAACAAGTAGCATTGTAACCCTCCAACAAACAAAACATGAACTGTAAGCAATGAACTCACAACTACAATTCCTTATTGTGTAGCCAATGTAGTTCTTTCATCAGGTCATTTCACTTGTAAAGGAATTACCGCAACTATATCAGAGAGAAAACTGCGAAAATCCGTCATGTGATTCACTAACAATACGTATCAATCAACTTTTACGATGTTGGTTTACGATCGTTCGACAAATTAACCAATAGTCTCCACTATTCATATGTTAATCTAGCGAGTCCTTGTCATGTCCCCGATCCTAGATAGGATCGCCGGACCAGGCCATGGAACGAGGGAACGTGCAGCCAGTCAATAGACTTCAAG